>JAJLSQ010000032.1:0-59501 GCA_030567715.1 Nakazawaea wyomingensis
TCCTTAAAGATCTTTTCACAATTAACTTTAGCTTGTAATTTGGCACATAATAAGAAAACACCACTCAACTTCCTGTGTAAACTATAAGTCTCTTCTGGTGGTGGAGTTAATCTCTCATTCAACATCAATCCAATATTTGACCTGACTCTATCGGTAACAGTTTGATTACTAAAATCAAATGGTTCTCCCTTATTATCAATTGGGGAAAATGGCTCACCCAATACAATAACAGATTCGATATGGGCATCGGTCATTGCCGGAGTTTCCAATCCTGTCAAATAACCCAATTTCATCGAATAATCTTTTACACCTTCACGATCTTTCACGATTGAACATCTTAATACACCAACATAGTTCTGAATAAATTCTGAACCAAATTCCCTTGAAGCTCCAAAATCTAGTAATTCGATTTTTCCGGTATTTTCATTATAAAGAAAATTGGCCCAATTTGGATCAGTTTGCATATATTTCAATTGGGCAATCTCCATCAAACATAATCTCATGATATTTGAAGCAATCCAATTTTTGGTATCTTGATCCCAATCTCCCTTAACAATTTCAGTTCCCTTCATATCTTCCATTGTCAACATATGTTCTCCACTCAAATTACTATAAACTGTTGGCACAGCAAACAGTTCATCATCTTGTAACAATTCTTTGAATTTGATCATATTTGAAGCCTCTCTCAAATAATCACATTCCCATTTCAACTCCATTCTAGCATTATCTATAGTCTTATCCAAGAATAATCCAGCTGGAAGTATATTTGATGCAGTCAATAACATTGCCAAATTACTTAAATCGGAATCAATACTATCAGCAACACCGGGGTATTGAACTTTCATCACCACAGATTTTAAATCCTTGGTCACAGCTCTATGTACTTGACCAATCGATGCAGCAGCTATTGGAACATCTTCAAAAGAGGCAAAATAATCTCCTCTCCAATTCTGTCCCAATTCTTTACTAATCACTTGGTGTAATTGACCAGGTGGCATATAATGAGCACTGTTTTGAACTCTTGATAAAATTTGTTGAATCTCTGGAGGTAAAATCGAATCATCTTGAAATGATAACAATTGTCCAATTTTCAAAGCAGCACCTCTCATCCTGGAAAATTTCTTCAGCATTCTTTCAATATTAGATGCACTTAAAATTAATGATTTTGTAGGTGGTGGCTTCTTCCCAGATGCATAATGTTTCAAACTCTCAGTGGCAACCCCAAGTCCAACACCCGCGGCCAAGGATCCATAATGAAATAATCTTTCCAATCTTGAACTTGGTACTGTTGAACTTGTCATCTTGATCGATGTTGATGGTTGTTGTTGTTGTTGTTGTTGTTGTTGCTTCTTTGTTGATTTCTTTGTCAATTTGTGATCATCATCAACATTAATATTTTTGTTTTTGCTAATAATTCTATTTGTTGAGAAATTTCTAACATTTTTTATCGGTTTAATTGAATCGACTGTAGGTCTCTTTGTATTGGCATCAATCAATCCATTCGACATTTGTAAATCTTCATGTGTCTCAGAATGAATTCTTGCTTCATCCGATTTCAACCTGGCCAATTCATAGATATCATACTGATTATCATCATATTTCTCTTTTCTGGTCTCCAGTACTTTCTGATGAGCATCATTCCAAAATTGATCAGATTCTCTACATTTCTCACCAATTATTGAACTTTTGTAACATTTTTCAATACTTTGGGCCAGTAATTTTAATGACCCACGAACTATCGTGGCAGATGATGTGCCTATTAACAGATAGTCATATATTCTCCTGTTCAAATAAGACATCACGAGTTATGAGTTATTGTTTTGGTCAATCTTGTGATCTCTATTTTTAAAGCTGATAGTGATGCTGTCTTCGGCATATTTTGAGTTTTTTTTTTTTTCAATCCATCATATCATGGATCAATCAATCAAACAAAATCGAATTGCTGGCTGTCAGAACGACGTGTATAAAATATCAATTAGAAAAAAAATTTTATTTTTCAGATGAGATATAGAAAAAGTTTATCTATAACTTAACTAACTGCTTTACGATCCAAGACATATATAAAAGTATCTCTTTATATAATAATAATAATATCTAGTCAGGTATAATGAGCGACACAGAGAGACCAAAGAAGAAGTCTCGTACTGATCATCTGTTGAATGCTGTTGAGACCTCGGTACCTGAACATGCTGCCGAGAAAGCTGAAGAAGAATTGAAAAAACATCCTCATCCAAGAGATGCAGTTGCCTTACAACATTATGACAATGGTGAATTCCAAAACATGGAACGTCATCATACCACTGCTAAACAGGCTAGTATATTAGAAGATGGAGAGTTTAATCCATTTACAGGAAAGAAATTTAGTCAGAAATATGTCGATATTTTGAAAGTGAGAAGAGATTTACCAGTTCATGCACAAAGAGAAGAATTTTTAAGAATTTTCCATTCCACTCAGATCATGGTGTTTGTTGGTGAAACCGGTTCCGGTAAGACAACCCAGATCCCACAGTTTGTCTTGTACGATGATATGCCCCATTTACACGGTGTCCAAGTTGCCTGTACCCAACCAAGAAGAGTTGCAGCAATGAGTGTTGCAGCAAGAGTGGCTGATGAAATGGATGTAGAGTTGGGTAGTGAAGTCGGTTATAGTATTCGTTTCGAAAACAAGACTAACAATAAGACAATATTGAAGTATATGACTGATGGTATGTTGTTAAGAGAAGCTATGGAAGATCATGATTTACAAAGATATTCTTGTATCATATTGGATGAAGCCCATGAACGTACTTTAGCCACCGATATATTGATGGGTTTGTTGAAACAGGTGACAAAGAGAAGACCAGATTTGAAAATCATCATCATGTCTGCCACTTTAGATGCAGAAAAATTTCAATCTTATTTCAACGATGCTCCATTATTGGCAGTTCCAGGTAGGACACACCCAGTAGAGATTTATTATACTCCCGAATTCCAAAGAGATTATCTTGATGCTGCAATAAGAACAGTTTTACAAATTCACGCCACAGAAGGAGAAGGTGATATCTTAGTGTTCTTAACAGGTGAAGAAGAAATTGAAGATGCATGTAGAAAGATTTCTTTGGAAGCTGATGAATTAATAAGAGAACAATCATGTGGACCTTTGAAAGTTTATCCATTATACGGTTCATTACCACCTAACCAACAACAAAGAATCTTTGAACCTGCACCTCCACCATTCACTCCCAATGGAAGACCTGGTAGAAAAGTCATCATATCTACCAACATTGCCGAGACTTCATTGACAATTGATGGTATTGTATACGTTGTTGATCCCGGTTTTTCGAAACAAAAAGTTTATAATCCTAGAATAAGAGTGGAATCATTACTTGTGTCACCGATTTCCAAAGCTTCTGCACAACAAAGAGCTGGTAGAGCTGGTAGAACTAGACCTGGAAAATGTTTCAGATTATATACAGAGGAAGCATTTAAGAAAGAATTGATTGAACAGAGTTATCCAGAAATCTTGAGAACAAATTTAGCATCCACAGTGTTAGAATTGAAAAAATTGGGTGTTGATGATTTAGTTCATTTTGATTTTATGGATCCTCCAGCCCCGGAAACTATGATGAGGGCTTTGGAAGAATTGAATTATTTGGCATGTCTTGATGATGAAGGTGAATTGACCCCACTTGGAAGGTTAACTTCTCAATTTCCTTTGGATCCAATGTTAGCTGTGATGTTGATTGGTTCTCCAGAATTTAATTGTTCCAATGAAATTTTGACAATAGTTGCCTTGTTATCAGTACCTAATGTCTTTGTCAGACCTGCATCTGCAAGAAAGAGAGCCGACGAGCTGAAGATGGAATTTGCCCATCCAGATGGTGACCATTTGACCTTGTTGAACGTCTATTATGGATTCCAATCTGATGAGGCTAGAGATATTGGGTTACATCAATGGTGTCGTGATCATTTCCTCAGTTATAGATCTTTAAAGAGTGGTGAAAATGTTAGATATCAATTACAAAGAATCATGGAAAGATCTGATTTAGAATTAAACTCTGCAGATTTTTCAGATAAAAATTATTGGGATAACATTAGAAAAGCATTGTGTTCGGGATTCTTTATGCAACTGGCAAAGAAGAAGTCAGGTAATAAAGGTTATGTCACGGTAAAGGATAATCAAGATGTCTTAATTCATCCTTCAACAGTGCTAGCAAAGGAAAATGAATGGGTCATTTATAATGAATTTGTCTTGACTTCGAAAAATTATATCAGAACTGTGACAAGTGTCAAACCAGAATGGTTGGTTGAATTGGCTCCAGTTTATTACGATTTGGATAATTTCCCTAAAGGTGATGTGAAGATGAGTTTGGAAAGGATAAAGGCTAGAGTTGATACAGAGAAAAACAATAAGGATATAAAGAAAAAAAAGAAGAATCATTAAATATTTAATAATCGTCAGTCATGTCTATCTATGTATATTAGATCAAATCAAACCAAATAAAGATTTATCACCTACATATAACCCGGAGTATTATACAGAGGGTTATAATGCAACGATTTTTGAAATGATGTAAAAACAATAAGATGTAAAATAAAATTGCTCCCAGTACAGATCAAAGATAGCAAAAATTAGAATAAAAAAGAATAAATAAATTAGCCTTTCTTCTATCAGAAGAAAAAAAAAATGTTTAAATTAAATTAAATGATGATTTGCATTTATAGGAGAGAGACCCTGTTGTAATCTTCAGGAAAAGTTTTAACCTTTTCTACATAGATTTGGCCCAATATGTCCCGACCTATACTCCTGCCAAATACATCTAAAAATGATAGCAGTATAACTGACATATCTATAGGCGATATTCAAGATTTTCAAGGGAAGTTGATTAGAAAAACTTCAGTCATTATGGCAGATGATGGCAGAAAGACGAAGAAAACATTTGTACTATTCGATAGAAACAACAGCAACGGTATAAGAGATATAGATGAATTAAGCGAGCTTCAGAATTCATGGGACCTGCCTCGGAATGAATTGCCTAGACCTTATAACATGCCAGCTTCAAATAATCGTTTTGTTAACATGTGTTATACCTATAAGGCATATTTTGTTAGTATCAAAGAAAATCCAACGGTGAAAGCTGTGTTGAAATGTTCATTGACTTATTTCTTAGCATCTTTAGCAGTTTACTGTGTGCCCATTGCCAATTTGCTCGGAAAGAGTGATAGTAAGCACGTTGTTTGTACTACATGTGTCTATTTCCATAGTGCGAGGACTAAAGGATCTATGTTGAGATCGATCATTTATGTCATCATCTCTATATCATATGCTTTCGTCGTCAGTATAGCATGTATGGTACTGGCTTCATTTTTTTATGATGCAAATGATTTCTTTGTGAGTTCATGTGTGGATTTGGTGGGAAGTAGTGTAGCTCTTGGTTTGATTTCATTTGCCAAACAGAGGGTCAATACTCCGGATTTTAATGTGGCTTGTTCATTATCAGCCATTGCCGTGATATCGGTTGTTGTTAAAGAAGGTAGCTTGAATGCAAATAATATTCCATTTCAGAAAATTCATTCGATTTTCTTGATAGTATCACTCGGTGTCATAATCTCCGTGTTAGTGTGTTATTTCCTCTGGCCAACAAGTGCTATTGATAATTTAAAAAACAACTTGAACCAATCTTCAAAACTGGTTTCTAATATGTTGGTTATGATTCTTGATAAATTTTTAAACGGTGATAATATCAAATCCCCTGATTTCATAACTTTATCTCAACATTTAAAGAAAACTTTACTGCTGCTTTCTAAATCGTTGGATGAAGCCAAGTATGAGTTTTATGTATCAGGCTGTGAACAAGAATATTGGAAGTATGCCAAGTTAGTCGACTCCACCAATAAGTTGGCTAGAAATCTTGCTGGTTTGCGTACTTCCGCTGAGATGGAATGGTCATTGTTAAATGAAGAAAATGCATCAGAAACTGCTACTTTGAAAAGTCAGTTATCCTACAGATTAATGAATTCAACATTCAATAGCATCTCACCAGTTGGAGCATCATTTTCGGGAGCAGCATCGAATGATGATGATGATGAATCATCTGAAGATGAAGTCGAAGATAACATCATTGCCATGAATTCTACCGAATTATTTCAATTGTTTGTATATCATCTTGGTCCATCTTTAAAATCTTTTTCAATGACCATGAAACAAATTTTAATGGGAGTAGAATTCACCTCCAACTTTCATACTTTTGCCAGATACATACAATCATTAAAATTGGCCAGTGATTTGTTTGACAAAAACCATACCCGTGCCGTGGACAAGCTTTATAATCAACAGATTTTCAAAGAGGATACAAATATCGAAACAAAAGTACATCAAGAAGAAGTTGCTGCTGCATGTGGTAATTTTTCATCTTTATTATCACAATTTTCCAAGGAATTGAATTTATACTTGGAAATATTACAGATCCCACCACCAAATACTCAATCTTATGAATGGTTGAAATTTTGGACTTGGAGTAGGTCAACGACGCAAAATTCCCAATTTTCACTTAACAATGCCTTGAGCAGATTCAATGGTTTGAAAAATAAGCTGGTATCTTCCAAGACTTTTGGTTACAAACTTTGGTCGTCACTTAAAGCATTTCGTAGAGTTGATGTTCAATTTGGTATCAGGGTAGGAGTAGGTTCTTTTATCATTGCTTGTTTTGCATTTTGGGATAGAACAAGGGAAATTTTCATTGACTGGAAGGGGGAATGGATTCTTGTTACATTTTGCATTGTTATGAACAAATCACTTGGTGGTACAAACATGACAATTTCATGGAGAATTTTGGGGACGTTTCTCGGTGCATTTTCTGCGTTTATGGTTTGGAAGCTATTCGAGGGTGATGTAGTTGCATTGGCATTGGCTGGATTTTTGATTTCAATCCCTTCATTTCATATTATTTTGAATTGGAAAGATGTTAATGCATTTGGTAGGTTTATTTTATTGACTTACAATCTTACTGCATTGTACTCCTACAGCATGACTCAACATGATGATGAAGATGGTTCTGAAGGTGGTGATTTACCCATTATACAAGAGATTGCATTTCATAGATTTATTGGTGTGACTGTTGGTGCATTGTTTGCTGTATTCATGACGTTTATATTCTTACCCAACAGCGCCAGATCCCGTCTAAGGAAAGGATTGTCTGTACTTTGGTTGAGAATGGGGATCATTTGGAATGCTGATCCATTGAGTTATCAATTCGATCCATTATCTTCAGAAAATATGCTAGATGGAATCAAGGATACCTCTCTTTCATCTATCATGAATGAGTTAGAGCTCCTTTTGAAGCAGGCTCCAAAGGAACCAAGGTTGAAAGGTGCATTCCCCAGTAAGATTTACAGCGATATATTGGTGGCAACAGGTAAAATTATTGACTCATTTGAAAACATGAACACGATGATTGAAGTGGATAGCGTATTATCAATCAATGAAGAAAGAGTTATCACATACACCAAGGCTGAAAGGGATGAGCTTTCTAGTAGGGTGTTTTTAATGTTTTACATGATTTCATCTGCTATGGCTTTGGGATTTCCAATACCTACGAAACCTGCTTCAATTGAGCATTCCAAAGATCGAATGTTGGCAAAATTGAACGAGATCAGAAGCTACGAGATCTTGAAGAACGAGGATGTTGTGTTGCTTTATTCTTATATCTTGGTCACTTCTACCATAGCTGAAGAGTTAGATAAGGTGATAGACTTGGTGGGAATCTTGTTCGGTTTGGTGAATGAAGAAACCTTTGAATTGTAGAGTATAAAAATTGCCGAATCTGGAAGTTAAAACAGTGGCGAAAACTGGGCGTGTACTAATGACAAACCAAACCGAAAGAGAAAAAAAAAAATTTATGCTATTTTTTTTTTGTTAAGGCAAAAGATGTTTAATAACTTATATTCATAAAAATTATAATCAATTAAGGGTTGAGAAGCAGTAGAATACTAGTAGAAAGATGTCAGATATTAATCCAGAGAGCCCCCTTGGCCAACAGCTAAAAGGAAACATTTGCCGCCGATTAAACCTGATGGGTCTTGCAGATGATGCAAATGACATTGCAGACTTCATATTAGTATTGATATCGAACAATAGAACACCGCAAGATATTGTGGTTGAGCTTTCCAACTTGTTTGGAGATGTCATAAAGGAAGATTTTGTCCAATCAATATTTGCAGACATAGTTGATCTTAGGAGTGGTGGAGATCTGGAACCAATACAAGATGTATCCCAGCAACAACTGCAACTGCAGATCCATCAACAACTGCAGAACCATCAACAACTGCAATTGCAACAAAGCACGGAGCAGCTGCCTCAAAAACAGGTTGAGTTTCGTCAGCAAACCATTGACAATACGCCAACTATTCCTTCTCTGCCTAGATCCATCATAAACAGATCTAATGGTGGTATTGGTAAGTTTTCAGGTCAAGCTAGAAAGGGAACTTTTGCCATGAAAAACGAACTGAATTTCAAGAGAGCTCTTGGAGCCATGAATGGATTTCAACCAGGACAGCCATTACCAAATTTAAATCAGAAACCATTCATTCAAAAAAGAGCTGTTGGAAGATGTCGCCAGCATCCATATTGTACAAATAAGGATTGCAAGTTTAGCCATCCAAGTAAGTTATGCTTTGCGTATCCAAACTGTACGAATCCCCCTGGGACGTGTAATTATTTGCACCCGGGTGAAGATGATGCTTTATTTGCTCAGATTTCCAATATCAAACAGTTGACCCTGGCCAAAAGAGAAGAAATGCAACAATTTTACCCGCAGAGACAACAACATAGACCGTATCAACAACAACAGCTGGAAATGACCACTTGTAAGTTTGGTGCACTATGTCAGAAGGGATCATGTCCATTCGCTCATCCTACTCCTGCCAATAAGAATGCTCAGGTTACTATTATTGAATGGTGTTCAAATGGCAAAGATTGTACAGATGAATCATGTCAAAAAGCCCATCCATCACCAAATCATAAGCCTTCTGCAGAAGAGCAACAACAACATCTGCAAAAATCTTTAGAGCAATGTAAATATGGAGCACACTGTACCAACTACAAATGTCCAAGAAGACATGCAACATCACCTATATTGTGCCGCGAAGGAGCAAATTGTACAAGAGTGGATTGTTTCTTTACTCACCCAATTGATGAAGATTGTCGTTTTGGTATTAATTGTATGAATGTCAATTGTCCATTTAAACACCCAGAAGGTAGATCTACTGCAAATAATAAATGGGTTGCAGGCCAACAATCTACGAGTGAGAGAACATTTGCGGTACCAGAAGATCAAGTTATGGAACAGGCGCCTGCCCAAGAAGCTAGTTGAAGTGTTATTGTTGATTGATATAATTGAAAAATCGCTGATGTGTACACTATTTAATTAATAATTTTTTGGGATTCGTTCATTCCCTTAGTTGCAAGCTTTGATCTATAGTATCATCTTGCTATTTTTTTAAAAAATACGTTGTAGAAGAGCAAATAAAAAAAAAAATGGTTGTAGTCCTACACCAATATTACAAAGATCGCAAAATGAAAAGTAACTACGAATTACCCCTATAGGACATGTAAAAGATTTAAAAGGTTTTTAAATTACACAAATCATAATTAAATAATTTAGTATCTCTTCTTGGCAGCCAAAGCTTCATCAGCGTAAACATCCAATGGGTTCTCAATCAATTTGAATTCACCCCACAAGTTTGGAGTCAAGAAACCATAAGTGTTACCAATAGCAACGAAAGCAGCCTTCAAGGTGTTCTCCAAAGTTCTGGTGGAACCTGATGATGATGTATAGACATCTTCAACACCAGCCAATTGCATCAATTTCTTGACAGCTGGAGAAGCAACAATACCCTTACCTCTTGGAGCTGGGATCAATCTAACAGAGACAGAACCACATTTACCGGTAACCTTGACTGGTAAGGAATGTGGAGTACCCAAGTTAGAACCCCAGTAACCTCTTCTGATTGGGATAATGGATAATTTGGCAATGATGATGGCGGCTCTGATGGCTGAGGCAACTTCCTTGGCAGTCTTAATACCTAAACCAACGTGACCGTTGGAGTCACCAATGACAACAATAGCCTTAAATCTAGTTCTTTGACCAGCTCTAGTTTGCTTTTGAACTGGTTTGATCTTCATAACTTGATCTTTTAATTCTGGCAAAAGTTGGTCAATGATTTGGTATTCCTTAACTGGCAAAGCGTGTAAGTAAATCTCCTCCATGGTGGTGATCTTACCGGCTTTAACTAATCTACCTAATTTGGTGACTGGAGTCCATCCTTTTTCTTCACCTTGGTTTCTACCTCTTCTTTGTGGTCTACCTTTGTTGGAACGACCGAAAGATCTCTTTTCAGCTGGAGCTGGAGCAGCTTGTTGTTCAGTTGACATTATGATATATAATTTGTCGGGATGTACGTGGAAATCCGATGGTGGTGGTTTTCAATCGACAGATTATCTTAATGTTATAAGCCAATTTAGAAGAGACAATGCTAAATTTTTTTTTTTCTTCTTGGTGATAATAAAATTTTCCACATCGTTTGAGAAAGTCGTGTATTTTGAAAAGAGAAATTAAAAAAAAAACTATGGTGTTGTGAGTTTAGGGTTCCAGCCCTAGTTGATCATGTGACTTCAAACCAGCTTTCTCTCCCTTCCAATCAAAGTCTAAAATTTTTGTCAAAGCATCTTGATGCCATTCCATTGAACTCGCTGCCTATAGACTATATCATATTTGTAATATAGATCATTGACCAAGCAGCAAACTTTTTGACATTTTTTTTTTCCTTCATTTGTTAATTCTCGCCTCTTTTGACAATTTACATGTTACAAAGTGAAGTAACTGGTAGTGCATGCTTTTAGTAATATTTCGACAGACGTTATTACTTTTTAGTCTTGTTATGGCCCTCTTTGACTATTTGTAGTCTTTTGTAGTCTTGGACCTATTGCTAAATGCGCCTCTTGCCCAACTGTGCTAATCTTTTTTTTTTAAAACCTTCTTTCCTCTTCAGACGTAATCGATGCTGAAAAGAAAAAAAAATAATAAGAAAATTATAGCAAGGTGGCGATGGTTACAAGGTATTTAACAAGGTATTTAACATTTCCTCGCTTAGAGGATCAGCATCTATCAAAATACTTAAAAAAATTGTTGTCTCTCAAATACCCGATAGATCGTCAACTATAACCCTTGACGGGCCAGATGGGTCCTCGAAAGGGAAAGAACCAACCCATGTTGGTATTAAAAGCAATTTTAAATTATCCAATCACACAGCTGTGTATCCTAATGGTGTAATTTAGTGCAACTATTATGGTAATCTTCTGTATAAGTGAAATAAAGTACTCAAATAGTCAATATTTACATCTTTATTTTCTTATATTCCTTGTTCCTTGTCAGTTTTTGCAGAGGACCTCATTTGCTGTTAGGTCTTGCAGAGGACCTTACTCGTAAAAATAATACAAATGGTAATGATGCTATAAATGTGTTATACTGCATTTCTTTCAACAGTATGAGCTTGGGTTATGTAATATTTAGCTATTGTTTGGTATCAAAGAAAAACTTATTTCCAGCAGATCATAAGTAGGCATTCTGTAATTAAATGAGAAATTTGGGATATTACATTCTCAGTTATCTTAATCATCACTCGTTTGAAGGTTATTTGTTTCAAATGGATAAATAATCAACATTGTACTACCTACAATAACTACAATTCTTCTCTAGCCACTTTGCCATAATTATTTCTCGCTGAACTCTTAAATATAACTATTTTGATCAATTTACATCCATGTGGTTGTGGACGGCTTTGCGTCAAAAATTTTTAGAATTGGAATCATGTAATCGTTATATTAAATATATATCAATAGCTTCCCCCTTCCATTAGTTTTTAGTTCACTTCAACTTTCTTAAATTGCTTTCTAAGTTGCTATCTCTTAATATCTATGATCTGTTTTATCCTATTTGTTTCACTCTTCCCAATTGTTTTTACCTTTTATTAGCCTGGTTTACTTTTTACTATATACATAGATAGATACATTGGAGGAATCAAACGAAATAAATAAAAAGAGTTCATTATATACATAATGACATGAAATGAATCTCACTACTCCACACAGTAGCTTGAAATGGTTTATAGTCTCTCATATATCAAATTGTATACCACTAGGAATTTAACTACTATATACACAAAATCCTATAACCCAACTGGATAATGATATTACTAAAAGTTTTTTGTCTTTTTTTAAAAATTTAGTATATGAATTTTGATTGATCAAAATATTTGAATTTCATCATAACAATATATCTTTGTTGGGCTGTCAATTTTTAAGAGATAATCAAAGACGTTACTTTTTAATAAAATGTGTGTATGTAAACTGTGTAAGTAGTGTTGTTATGTACATTCATATTAGAAGTTATGATTAGTGCCAGGATTTACCCAGCACACGAAGTTATTAATGAATAAAGGAATAAAGGTGGAACTCTAAAAGAAGTTAAAACTTTTGTTCAATAGTAAGAAAACATGTTTCTTAATCAAAAGTTGCGATTCAAGAGAACAAACATTTTATTCCTGTTCTAAGTTCTGCGATCACTACTTTCTGCGATGCTATAAATTTCTTTTTTAAATGATTGAACTTAAAAAAAAAAGAAAGAAAGAAAATAATAACCTCAAAATGCGTTTAAACGAAAACTAACCCCCCATCTAGTTATCTTTTACGGAGAAGAAAAGAAAAGAAAAGACAAAATAACGAGCAGTTCATATAAATCAGTATCTAGCAACTAAAAGATGCATAAATATAGTTCTGTATAATTATTTAACCAAAAAATTATGTTCGATCAATTTATGTTTATTCCTTTAAGTCCTATTTATTCACCAAAATGAGCCGAGTTGATCACTAAAACCTCTTCCCCCCTCCGTGTCCTCAAAAAGAAAGGTCGGATAATTCTTCTATATTGATTGAGAAAACAGCCAATTAGTGATTACATTGCATCTATCTCTTGATTGGAGTTTGACAATAGAAGACTCTCAAAACAAGCCAGCCTCTAAGTCATATTTTACCATTTATATCTATCAACTTATCAACTTGAGAAAGTATATGGTCAACTCCAACTAATAATAATAGCAAGAATTGGGAGTGTATGTATTATCGTCTGACACCACATACGATATAAATATATAAGATGTGAACTGAGTTGAGAGACAGCCCCTAAAAAAGACATGTATCGTGTATAAAGTTCCCAAATATATCAAATCTGTCATTTATTCTTCTTTTGCTTCTTTATTGCTTGCTCCCACATACAGAAAATAGCAGGCAGCAGCAATCTTTGTTTCTCACCATGCAACACATATATCTATCACAAACAAAAAAATGGTTTAAATTTTAAACACATTTGTATAATAATTATAATTCATCAACTGATTATTATTATAATACAATCAATCCATCATCTGTCTCAGATTCATCAACTATAACTACACATTCGATTCAACTACTGATTTAATCATGTCAACGTAAGTTACTACTGTTTCTTTTGTGAGTTACCTTAATCACTGCTAATATTTAAATCCTTGTTTTGTTGATAGCAAAAAGGCGGCGTCACAGTTTTACATTTCAATAATCAATTAAATGACATGATATACTAATACAAATTGTATAGATACGCAGAAGCAGCCGCATCTTCAGGTCCAACTGGTTCTCCTGAAAAGATACCAGAAGTTGCACAAGTCAAAAGAACTGACGAACCCCACGGTAAAGTCAGTGTTGTAGACCAAGAAACTGCAGATAAAATAAAAGGAGATGTTGATGAAGCTGCAGATGAAGCTGCTAAGAAGCTTAACAAGGCAAAGAAAGATGGTAAAAATAAATTGGATGAAACAAGAGTTAGTGTAAAGAAGTATTTCAACAAATTTTCAGCTGCTGTTGCTGATTTCACCAACAAGTTTAGTGCTAGAGCTCAAGAAGAAGTGCAGAATCCAGTAGTTGTTGCGCAGATTGTTGCAAGTGTTGGTGCTTTAGGCGGTGCTTATGTTTGTTTTCTTGAAAGAAATAGAATTTTAGGTGCAGAACACTTCAAATCGGCTGTTTCCGTTCATGCCGCAATTATCACTGGTTTGGTCCTTTTAGATGGATTTCTTTTCAACAAATACTATCCAAAGTACGACAAGAAATGAGTTGAGATTCTCTTTCTTGCTTACCTCGTGGATCTTCTAAATTTTTGGTATCAACTATTATTCTCTTTTCTTATTTTTAAGTATATACAGATTTTGTTTAAATAAGGCGACGATATCTTTTTTTTCACATTAATTATAACAAACAAACCTCTCAACAACTGAGATCTAAATTTCCAAGATTGGAGTTTGATATTTCTGCTCATCTGTCAAAAGAGGATGTATTTTTATTGTTACAGTATTACAATTTATGACGTTGACAAACCATAGATCGGTCTGAAAGAAATCACATGAGTTTATTTATTACCCCGGACTTTTTCTTCTTTTTTTTGAATTTTAAATGATCCGGGTAACTAAAGCTCAGTTGTTAGGCAGATCTGCAAAGGTTTTTCCTCCGAAGTATAGCATTTCTATGAGTAGCAGCTAAGTGAGACAACATAACAAAAGAACAAAAGAATCACATTAGAAGGAGCAGAGGAGAGGAATGGGTAAGAACTGGGGTTTTCACTTAGTAGTTGGTTGATTGGTTCTCTGGATACTATTTGATGACCATTTGCAAGGAAGAATTCAGTCAGAAATTATGGAACACAGAATTGAGGAAAAATAAACGACCAGAGATAAGATAAGTCCCAAACTTATCAACGGCCAAAATACACATCGGAGTGGCCAACGTACTCTTAGTGTTCCATCAATACAATGTCAATTCCAGTATGGCTAGATTGTGATCCAGGTAATGATGATGCTGTTGCAATGTTGGTGTCCATTTACAACAAGTCTTTCAACTTAGTTGGTATTTCCACAGTTCATGGAAATACCACTATCGAAAACACAACATATAATGCATTGGCCTTGTCAACAGCTTTGAACTCTGCAGTTCCTATTTATAAAGGATTTGATAATCCTATTCAGGCGAAACCCAAGACTGCTCATCACATTCATGGTGTTAAAGGCATAGGAGGTTACGAGTTGTTACCGAAACCGAAATTTACCATTAGCGGTGAAGTAGATGAATTATTTCGAAAATTAAAAGAGGCTCTAATTAATTACAACGGTGAACTATCAATTGTTGCAATTGGGCCCTTGACCAACATAGCAGTTTTTTTTGAAAAACATCCTGAGATATGTGAAAAGGTCAAATATATCTCAATTATGGGAGGAGCGATAAGTGAACGTACTTGGAAAATTGGAGAATTCAATATCACAACTGATCCTGAAGCTGGCAAATCACTATTAGAAAATCCCGCTTTGAAACATAAAATTATCTTGATACCTTCTGATTTGACCCATAAAGCAATTGCAACTCAGAAAGTAAGAGATGAAATTCTTTCAACTAGATCCAATTTGAGACAGTTGTATTATGAAATAATTATGTGTTTTGCAGATAATTATAAAAAAAATAAAAGATTTCTTGATGGCCCACCAGTTCATGACCCATTGGCATTAATGGCATTGATTCCTTTCTACCACATTGACAACAATTTGTCATTTCGGTTTAAAAGGCGTGACATTGAGGTGGTTGTAGATAATGAAAATTTCTATGGAAGAGTCTATCTGGATGGGGAAAATAACGAATCAGGACTGTTCATTGGAATCGATCTCAATGTGGACGAATTATGGAAAATCATTTTGAACTGTTTGACATATGCTGATGAAGCTCTTTGGTCTGTTAGCTAACTCTTAAATTTTGTCAGTGCTGTCCGCATGCTAAAATTCCCTCTTCACTATGTAGTTGTATATTTCAATAAGAGATATATACCTAAAAGGTATATGAAAACATATCACGCAACTAATATATGCAAAAATGGATATTATTATTGATAACATTACCATCTTTTGTCCGACGAGGCGGAAATAAAAATTATTATTTTATATTTATGATATAAGTTGTAATTCAGATAAACAATAAATCTATGCATAATACCTCGAGGATCCCTTACAAAAAGTAGTATTTTCTTGAGCAATCAACTCTTTGAGGAATCTCCCTTTACTAATTTTCTATATATTACCGTTTCTTATGTTATCTACCTCTGGCCTCGAAAATCATCGGTTAGTGTTTTTGACTAGATCTTGATATAGGGAGACAGTCTTCTATAAAGTGCTCTACTCAATTTTCGAACAAACTTCTTCTTTTTGGCAGCCAGTAATCATGCTCTTAAATTAAAGTCAATTGAAGATTATATTATTAGAAGCTGTATCAGTCTGGCGCTAATTTATTTAACGCGAAGTATATTGAATCTTGGCGGCGCAAAAAAGAAAAGAAAACGCAACTACACCCAATCAAAGCGAAACAATTATTATCAAATTTGCTGTTAGCAGTGATGAGCAATTTGACATATTTACAAAAAATAGAATAAAAAGAAAGAGAATAAGAAAAGATATAACTGGCAATTTTCACAAGGATTTAAGCCAGCCATTATTATCAAATTCTCGAAATAATCAATAGCGAAGTTCTTCTCTAATATGGTAGTGAATTTAAAACCATATTTCCTAATGGATCTGAAAGTTTCGATCAATTCCCATTCTAGTCAATCTTTCGTTCATCTAATTTAGTACCCTTCTTCTATCGGAGAAAAGGGAGCCTTTGTTATCTCATCTGTTTTCAAAAGGAATTAAGTTAATATATTTTATCATCGTCTTGCTGATATACAGTGCCACGCTGATAACTGCCACAATAGTGATATCATAATCAAAATCAAAAGGCATTATTAGGTCACGCTTGCGCGATATTTGAAAAAGGTGAGATATGTATATTAGTTAGTGTTCGTGCTATTTATCTGTTATCAGCATCATATGCAATATATTTTAGGTTTTATATTTCTTTCTTTCTATGTACTTCATGCAACTCAAAAACTACTACATATTCCCTTCTATTTTTCGCTCCAGAAAATTCGCCCTTCTGGCGTAATATTTCAAAACCAGCTGCATGCAACCTTGTAATGCAAAGAAGAATAGTATCCTAACAATTTAGTAAAATATCTGCAACCATTCTGCAGATTGCTTATTCAAGTGAACACACTAAAATAGAGATTATAACGTTGTGTTGGAGACTCCGAGCATTTACCTTGGGTTTCTAATTGGGAGTAGTACTAGCGGTAATATAAGATAATTCGGCAAAATAAAGCGGTCATCGTAGTTGCTGCAAATTGGTAATCCTATGATGGAATTCTTGTAAGGAGTAAGTGAATACAAGTAAGCTTCCGATCTGCTTGAACAAAAATATAGAGCTAGCTGATAGTTAGTCAATATTTTAATTAGGCGGAGAATATTGTTCAGTTGTTAAATGTGGAAAAAACTTTAATGAAAAAGTGTATCCGTTTTTGAAAAAGGGTGTGCATGGTCCAAAAAAAGAAATTTTATAAATATTTTCTATACATGAGAAATATGCTTCTCTCTTTTCTTAATTGAAGGTTCCTACAAACCTGCCAGCAATAATACCGAGGTTCATGGACATACTAGCTTTTAAGACAGAGAAATACAAAGAGGATAACAAGTTAATGGCATAATTGAGTAGACAGGAAGAGATCATCGAAAAAAATTGCACTTATGATGATTTCATGGTACATACGAATATACGGTTCAATCCTCTCTGATTTCATAGCTCGGTAATGTTCTTCTCTTGTATATGTGTATTATCAGTTTGACTAGTTTGCTTGTTGGAAAAAAAAGTTCCAATTTTTTTATCTGAAAATATATCAACCACCAAAGGAATGCAAGAACGAAGGCATTAGCTATTTCTAGCTGGCAGATATTATTTGAGAACATAATGATCTATGAAAAGCAAGAAATATGTGGCCACTCCTATATCGAAGCAACCGAGTGGTTTTCTATTTATATACACTTCTCAAATTCTAAATGTAACTGTAATAAGGAAATAAATATATCATCCTCCTATATTGTTAATATTGGTGGTATATAATGTAAATATATGACATAATAATGAATTTCAAGACCACTCTTCCATCATCATTGAATAAAACAACAAGGAAGAGACTTTCAGATTTCTAGGATAACAGCAGTAATTTAATTTATCAAAATGACTTCCTCATGCAACTTGCAATTGAATTGATAATTGCTGCTTTACAACAGTACTGTCAAACAGTAGAATATGAGAGTTCTTATATTGTTCTTAAAGAGCTCTAAGTTGTGGTGTAATAGATAGGATAATTAACAAAGAAAAAGGGACTATAACAAGACCTCTGCATTTCTTTTGAAGTTTCTCTCTCATCTTATGTCAAATTTTAAATTACAGTTGAAGAAAAATTAAAATAATACTGGGATCGTTCATCTTTGATTTGCAGTTAATTTATTTTATTTTATTACCTCTAAGCAAAAAATAACCCCAATCTAGCCTCTTTCTGCCTCAAACAATTTGTCATCTTGCAGCCCAGCTTAAAGGAATATTTAGACGACTTCACTTTCTGGACTGTTACTTAATGTTTTTTGCATTTCAAACTCAATGAGTAAAACCGCGGATGTTTATCTTACAGATGATAAGTAGTATTCGCAAGCATTTGTGATAGCTACTAAGAGGCACATTCGGGGTGAAGGATCGTTGATTCAATATCAAACAACAAACAAACCACAGAACAGACAAAGTATCATCGATCAAAAGAAATAAAAACAGACAGACGCACAAACTAACGAGCAGAATCCATGGAATCTTTTAATTTGCCCATGAAGTTTCTTTTTTGATCTTTCAAGTGGCTCAGCAGAATAATTGCAAATCCCAAAAAGAAAAAAAAAACAAAACATGCAGCATTTTGTTGTTGTTGGCAGCAAAGCCTTCATTTGAATGTGCATATGCAAAAAGAAATTAATATAATGCAAATCTGCGTCCTGCATGCAGGCCTTAAATAAGTTGATCTTCGACAATAAAAAAAATTGCTTCGAACATTTTTTAGGTTTGGGATATTTTTTTATAAATATATAATATCAAATGCTTCCAGTTTGATTTTCTTGTTTCCATTTAGTCCTCATCTTCGTTAACTTCACCATCATCTCTCAAACTAAACATCATCGTCTTAAAAGGTCGTTGAAACCAAAGAAATATTTCCGGCTAAAAGGTTACTTCTATAACCTTTGTAACTATCTTTTAAGAATTAATACAAAGCACACGAGGCGGTTATTTCTGTTGTGCGTTTTTTTGTTTTTTCGGGATATTTTCAAGGTGTTTTTTTAACAACACCCACGTCGAACAGGTTGCTTTACCACTACATTCAATATCCTTATTTTAGCACATCTCCCAGTTGTATAAGAGTTTCACCTCATCACAATTATGTTTCGCGGAGTTGGTGCGTCATCTCCTGCTCTAGAATTGAACAATATGTCATTAAATGGGTTTGCAGAATATGCTATCGAAAATCTCGATAATATGGAGCAAAAAGCCAATGATGCCAATTTCAATTTGATGGTGAATCAACTTTATATGAACCAAATTTGTCTGAATAATAATGATGTACAGCTCTCCCAACAGCAACAACCTATACATTATCAGTATTCTATGAACAATCAAATTTCTCAGCAGCAAAATCAACAACATAGACCCCATTGCACAATTGAGAGCATTTTCAACGATTCGAAATTCTTAACTCGTTCATTGGATGACATTTCAGCTTCATCTGCATCCACTTCGACTTTATCGGAGTTGGATTCCTTACAATTTATTCATCCACAAGATGTTGTTAGCTTTCCTTCAGTTCATGCGTGCACACCACCTTTTGAACAATTGAACTCAAGAAGGTCTAGTTTGATAGATAATAGTCTACCTTTATCTTTGATGGGTCTCGAATTGTCACAGCAACAATCTAATCAGCCATTCACTGCTCAAGCGCAATCAACTGAGTTTTTGTCATCGGTGGAGACCACAAGAATTTTATCTGAGTTGTCACACTTACAAACATTGAATGAAGTCGCTGACCAGAAGTTATCCACTCATTTGGAGAAAGCCATTGAGAAAGAATTCAGTAGCGATGAAAATACCAAAATACATTATAAGGACATTAATTTAGAAGCAGCTGAAAGCGACATCGAACTGGAGAACGAAGTTGAATTTGATGATGAGGAAATTCCAGAGATTACAGAGATAAAGAACTTTAGAGTTGTAAGAGGTATCAGTTCAGGAGGTTGTGCTACACGACCACCAAAGGAGGCCAAAAACTCTTCATCCAATTTTGCCAAGGTCAAGTTACACTTGTCTTCTGCTGGTATTGAGGACATGTGTTTACCAAGTTGGAATGAATTGGAGAGACTTGACAGAAGACGTATTATCAGAATAGAGAGAAGGCAACATTATGCTGACATTGTTGCCAGTTTTTCAATAGTTGGATCGGCTATAGATCACCCAGAAGTTGCCTCTTCAGAGGAAGGGGTTGATGTTGTTGAAGTTTCATGTTTGGAAACAGTTGTTGATGATTACTATGATGATTACGAGACAGAGTCTTACGACTTCAACAGTGATGAAACTTTGATGGATGATGATGAATTTCTGCAAAGGCAACAACAACAACAACAAACTCCTTACCAGACTCTGAATGGAAGAAACAGAAGTAGGAAAACCCAATACTACATCACCAGTGTGGAAGTAATCAAAATTGTTGAATTGTTGATTGGTTCACAACCTATAGATGGTGCCAATAGACGTCGGGAGAGAGGAAGAATCAGATCAAACTTGGTTCCATTTTGGTCTAGAAAACCAGTTTCCTCCAAGAAAAGTCATTCTGCCTCTTCATCACCTATTGAATTGAAAGATTTCCGAATTGAATTAGCTCAAAGAATTATGGGTTATGAAGTGAGAAAACCGAGGGGTTTTGATAAAGAGGTTCGTATTCTCAAATGGGAGAAGTTGATTCCAGCATTAAGAAGGGCTCTACAAAGTTATTATGCAGAGATCCCATTCCATGAATGTTGAACTGAAGTTATGAAATATTTTAAGGGTGTTTGAGATGTTTTTTGTTCAAGTTTGGGTGGTGTTTATTTAATTATTATTTGTTGTTATTACTTTACTTACTTAATGAGATAACTTTAACGTTGACTGTTATAACTTCTCTTGCACTATAAATGTGTCAATTTTTTTTTCTTCTTACCCAATCATATATCTGGTTATATAACATTGTCTAAGATTTAATTATTGTTAATACTGTTGAACTGAGTAGAGAAGAAATTTGAGAGCGAATAAGCTGATAATTATTTTTGATTTAGTGTTGAGCCACACTCTCCCTTACAAGAAAAATCAAAAGAAAAAAAAAATAAAGATCAAAAACAAAAAAAAAAAAAAAAATACAGATCAGACAGAAGAACGCGTGAAATTTAAATGGACCCCACTGCTTCTTATACTTTACCAATCCTTTACTATTGACTCTAGACAAGGAAATGGAAAATGGATCCTTCCTATCTTCCACTCAGGATATGGGGCAATCACTTACCCAGTATTCTACGCATCTGAATGCTTCTTTCATCTCCACTGGCTCGAAATCATTGGACCATCTGCTATCAGGGGGTGTAAAGTCGAATGCTATCTATGAAATATCTGGAATGCTGAACTCGGGCAAACTAATAGTCATTCTTAACATTGTCAGTAACTGCTTAGAACTGGGTAAACGAGTGCTATGGATAGATACCGGATCTAAT
Source organism: Nakazawaea wyomingensis (assembly GCA_030567715.1). Classification (NCBI taxonomy): domain Eukaryota; kingdom Fungi; phylum Ascomycota; class Pichiomycetes; order Alaninales; family Pachysolenaceae; genus Nakazawaea; species Nakazawaea wyomingensis. Next base: position 21,805 of record JAJLSQ010000032.1, read on the forward strand.
TCGTCTTTGAACGATTTGATCAAATTGGACTGTTTCAAAAGCAGTTTTTTGACCAAGGAGAATTTGCAACACATTAGGATTGATTACTTGGTACAGTTACCTGTTTTGTTGAAGCAGCTTATGGATTCCAAAAATGGATATTCTTTGATTGTATTAAATGAATTTTCAGACCTAGTACATTCCTCTTTTCTACTTTTAGAAGATGAATTAAATAAGAGAAAGAAAAAGATTGATAATTTGAAACAAAAGATTGAGAACGAGAGAAAGTCTAGAGAATCTGTTGGAGAAACTTACAAGTCAACGGAAAATTTCCCTATACAAGGTCCATCTGTTGTGGTGAGAGAGAACAAATTTCTGCACCAATTTTTGGGGGCATTAGCCTCTTATAATCTAAAATTCCAGTCAAGCACAATATTGGTTGGCTCGTTAAATATTTCATCACAAAAGTTTTTGCTAGAAGTTGGATCTGGTAAGGAATCTACTCGCAAAATGAAAACAATATACCAGTCCAAAATGGTGCCCATATTGGGGGATTCAGTTCCTTGGATGGGTCTTTTGGAGTCTCGAATTACCATGTACAAAGATTGGAAAGATAACCTAGAAAGAAAACCAGGCAAACCTATAGATGAGTTGCCGACGGTAACTCATGCTATTTTAAATTTCAACAGACCAGTGATATCGAAGGATATCAACCACCCAAACAATAGAATCATCAAAACCACTAAAAAGGTTCTGTTTAAAGTCACCTCTACAGGGATTGAAGATGTTGAGGGATTCACTCAAGATTCCATTATTGGTATCTCCGGGACTCAACTAAATGACTTGAATGATATCAGTATTGATCTTGGATCTTTTATTACAACGGCGCTGCAATCAAATTATTGTGAGGCAGACTCTGATGACAAAGCCATCCCTAAAAAGAGATATCAACCTAATCTAAATCCGACGTTCCCGGATAAGAAACAAAAATCAACTATGCCGCGTTAGCGTGCCGTATCATATTATTTATTACAAATTAAAATTGTATATTGCCAGAGTTATGAAAAGACTTATTAATTTCAAAATCCATCGATCGGCTAATCAAATTATCCATAAATTAATAATCTGAGTGTAGAATTTTTTTTTTCGTTTACGTCGTTTTCGGCTTAGTAAACTTTTTCATCCAAAGAGGAAAGAGCTCCGTCTCGGTTTCCCAAAGGGGTTGAATTATTTCCGAGAGACCGGCCCAAAACTCTTAAATGGGAGTTTTATGTCGCACACGACCTTTCTCATCTTAGAAATATTTGTAAACAGAGATGATATAAGATAATAAATTCCGTTGAATTTTTTCTACACCAGATATACCTATTCATTTGAGGGTGGCAGAACTTGTTTGTTGACTAAGCGTGTGTGATTGCGACTAAAAGGGTAATATAAATGCAAGTTACACGAAGTGAGAGCCGTCGATCTGAGGTCGATCCATCGTCCGAGCTGTCTAGTGATATTATACAGTATGAAGGTGATGAAGTGGGGACTATTACTCCAGACATTGCTAGAACCGCATCTGAGGAAGGTTATTTTCCAAATGATTTGGAGAGACGGCTTACCAACCAAATAGTTGGGGGAGACGATATAGCTAAATATGCCTTGAAAGAGAGTGATTCATCAGATCCCTCAGATCCCTCAGATCCACAGGCTGAGAAAACGTTTTTACAACGAAGCCCAACAAGGCGAAGCTCTGTGTCGGAGAGGATCATGCAAAAATTTGGAATATTTGATCATGAAATAAAGGGAGAGCGGACTAATACCTTATGGCTGTTTGTCAAAGTTTGGGCCATGATGTACTGCTTTATGCTTTCAGTGTTTTCGATTTATTGGGGTTCATTTTATGACAGAACTGCAAGGTATAAGAATTTAAAAATGTTAATAGTGAATGACGATTTTCAAGAGGTGAATGGAGTAAGTCCATATTTCAGTGAATCTTTAGTGGCAATAGCTTCTGATCCTACAATGACCAAGCAGGGTACCTGGATTCCCATGAACTCTACAGACTTAGAAGGTCAAGCTCTAAGCCACAACAATACTGTTGAACAAGAAATCGAACGTTTGATCCACCGCCAAAGATATTGGTCAGCAATTTATATCAGACTGAATGCATCTTATGAATATTATCAAGCATTTCAAAATGCTAATGAGAGTTTCAATCCAGATCAGAAGTACGTAACTCTGTATTATGAAACTGGTAGAGACATGATGGCTATCAATTCCTATATATTGCCATTTCTCAAAGATTACCAACGTATATGGTTGTCTTCATTAACATCATCTCTTTATCCGAAATTACTTTCAACACTTTCTGATGATCAGAAGACAAATTTAATATTGAATTCGCCAGGGTTGTTGACAAGGTTACCAAACTGGGAAGTCATTGATATGAGGCCCTCCACAAGTCCCGTCATAGCAGCTCCATACCAAGTTGGTTCAATTTATCTTATCATTATAACCTTCTTTCAGTTTAATTTTTTTGCCGCTGTTCATGCAAGAGTGTCAAAGGTTTTAAAGGCAAGTCATTTTATTCTTTATAGAATGATATCATCACAGATATCCTACTTAATATTATCATTGGGTTATGCATGTGTTTCCGCAGCATTTCAAATTCACTTTGACGTCTCGTTTAAGGGCGGATTCGGTGTTTATTGGATGATGTCTTACTTGACAATGTCTGCAGTTGGAGGTGCTAACGAGAATGTCGCCACAATGTGTTTTGCTACATACCCTCCAATTGTTGGATTCTGGATTTTGTCCTGGGTAATTATCAATATTTCACCAACTTTTTCACCAATGGCACTTACGTCACCATTTTATAGATATGGTTATCTGTTTCCAATTCATAATTCTGTGGAAGCTTTTAAGGTAATCTTCTTCGACGCATATAGAGGTCAGCTTGGTAGGAATATCGGTATCTTAGTAGCTTGGATAGTCGTCAATAATGCGTTGATGCCATTTACTATGAAGTTCTTTGCTTACCGTATGAGAAAGAAGGCACTGGCTGAAGCATCGAAGTAGTCCTATTGATTTGAAATTTACACAGTTTACTTGGAGCTAGCTTATTTCTTTCACTGGAGTACCGATTAGCGATTTACAGAGATTACTTGAAGCCTATTTGCTTCACTAGAGTCAATGCTAGACAGTCAATGCAATTTTTTTGTTTTGGTCAACTTTTTTTTTCTAATGCTTCTTCTAATAGATATATGCAGGCAGTTTATCAATAGCTGTTATCGATAGCTATTATCTACATCGCACTTAATTCCTTAACATGCATGGCAAAACTGCCAATTTTTTATGAACGAGTGAAGAGTATTGCAATATGTGCACCTCTTTGTAGATTTCTTCAAATCCCGTAGTTCTGGTAGAAAATTTATTCCGTCTGCTTGGATGTTCATTAATGGATTGTTTTGCTATCGATTCCAACATTTACCACAATTATCTATGTCGATGTCAAATGATTGCTTGCGGAAACCTTCAGATTTCCCACTGATTTAAGCGAGAGAACATGTGGATTATGATAATAATATAATAAATACCAATAAGAAATATCATTTGCTATGACAACTGGTGAAGAAAGAAAATTTAGATGCACTGGTTTTGCGAAGGAATTATTCTTCTACATTCAACATGCATAAGTAAGTTCGTAACTTGTTCAACCTTATTTTTTAGGAGGCTTTAAAAAAAGAAAACTTGCTCTTCTGTCACTGGTTGTCCTTGCCCTCATTTTTTCTTTTTTTTTCTCTTGCGTTGTCCTCTCTGCCAGACAAAAAAGAAAAACAAAATATGTGAATATGTTGGTATTTTGTAACGAGGGATATTTAAAGGAGCGGAGGCTGGATATTCATACAAAGGAAGCGATGATAAACATTTTCTTTAAAATCTAAAATCTAGGCACCATCTCCAACAGAATATCAAGCTTGCATACAATTCCACATCTTACCTATTACTCTATTCGTTTGGAGTTAGACATCTCAAGGCACCAAACCGCAATTGATAACTTGGAAGGCGCTTTAGCCAATGGACTTGCCTTTTGTGCATCAAATGTTTAGAGCGATCTTTTTTTTTTAGTCCTACGCAACTTCATTTTCATTTTCCGAGGCGTTGAAAGTGCACTTTGGTTTTCTACATGCACCTTGAAGTGTGTGAAGGCAAATTTTAACTTCTTACTGCAAGGTAATCAAAGAGTTCCTCATGCATGGAAAGAAAATTGATGCTGATTTGTCAATCATAATTATAAGATTTAGCTCAAACAGATAGAAAACCCTAACATTTCCATTTTAGTGCAGTATATTTTTAATCCTTGCGAACTATTATTAGGGGAACCGATTATTATTGAAAAAGTATAACGATAAAGGATATGCTTTCTAGTTGCTGAAAAAGGGAAAAATAGTTCCAATTATGTTTTTATCAAGTAGACATTGTACATATGATGCTTTCTTGTAATGAGCACACAAACATACAAAGCATTCAAATACAAGCAGGAGTTTTTGCCAAGCCCAGGATTTACTGATTTACCATCCGAGCTTCCAGCTACTGAATAAAGGTAAGTTACAGGAACGAGACCTGACAACTCAGTCATGCTTGTTAAGTACAAGTGCGTTACACTTTTTTTACAAAGAAACAAGCTAAGGCAACGTTGCATAAATCGGATTTACAGAAGAGTATTTCTCTGATTGAAACAGAAATGATATGTACCTCTCTGCCGACAAAAAACACACATATTTTTGCAACACGATTTAATAATTTATTTGTAGTCAATTAGATCAGTATGACTTGGATCCACACTTTCTTATTTACTTTTAAATGAAGTTTTTCTAAGAGGTATACCAAACACTTCTTCGTGAATTTGACAACATCTTTTGACTTGGACATAAAATGGCAATACCTTCAAAAATTGGGAGCACGTTTCGAAAACAACAGTGTTCAATTGATGATTGCACATAGAAGGAACATGCACCAAAATGCAATTCAACTTTTCTTCAAGTTTATCTCTCTTTGTAAATCTTGAAAATCTTTTCTTGACACACGATGCTTTTTACTTTTACGATCGATGACCATGCCGCTGAACACCAGAAATAACTACAGATGCACAACAGAAATCGAATAAAATGTGCATGAAGCATATAGCGCGTATCACCAGATATGGTATTTTTTAGCTAAAATTTAATACATTTCGCATTACTCACATGAAGCTCCTGTTGGTATCCCAGAATATTTTATGCATATGCATCTACGATCGACCTCCCTAAGATTAAATGATTTTCGCTGGGTAACGATATAACGGATTTAAAAATTCTTGGATGCTTTACATTATCTAGAATCCATTCATAGTTCAAACCCAATTTATTATCAAAACACCTAAATATTGGAAACTTTATTTGACCCAGTGATTACAATTCTTATCCTATGCTAGCTAAATAAAGAAAACTAAGCACCACTATTTACGGCTACCAAAAAAGGTAAAAGCACTTTGCATGATACATGGTCTTACTAAAAACAAAAATCCGTGGATAATACGAGAGCTAAATCTAACTACACTACCTATTACAATATATTCTCACTTCGATATCTCCTTTAATTTTTTCTTTGTGGATGCAATGTGATGCGCTTTAGAACTGGTACGGAAAGAAGGAATCTGAATGTCTCGCATTTCGATATGTATTAAATTTCTTGCCGATACTTATTAGCCACCAAGCCACATTTACAAATAGTATTATCCCAAACTTTTGCAGTAAAGACAATAAAATTCTGCCTTCTCTGGCCAGAATTTCTTTATCTTGAACATTTAGTCTTTTCTCACTCTTCGATTTATTATATTTATAAACCAAGAAGCATAGAGCAGTAGTAGGTGTCTTTGTTCCTCCAATGTTCTAATTCACGTAAATATAACAAACAAATGATCTCCTCAAATCAACTAGCTTCCCTGTTTGTTTGATTGTTTGCTTTTCTGTTTTTTTTTTTTTGATTTATATGCATTCCGGTTACGCCCACAGTAATTAGTTAGTTAGTCGATTTCCTTTTCTTGTGCTTCGCCGATAGATCCAAAAAAATATTACTTATGTCTTCTATCAAACTTTGCAGACCATCAAGATTATTGTTATTGAATCTTGTAGTATGAATAAAACGACTGATCAACTATAAGTCTAATATCTACTGTCCAATAACCTTAAAAAGAACTATACATTTTTCCCTTTGGAGAAATACTCAGAGACCCGATCAGGGCAATGAACGGCAGGGCAATAGTCCCAAAGAGAGAAAGTGAAAAAAATTTCAAATAGGCAGAAAAGTTTCAATTTGCATCAATTAACGTACTTCTGTACAGAGCGCTATGCTTTTCTTTTACAAGATAGTAAAAAAAGGTTTATCAAATAGTGTCATCTTGACTATTATTTCTTCATAGAATTTTTTTTTAGATTAAATAGTTTTTTCATTAGATAAATAGGATTTCACTCAGAACAGCTTTCATCGCCGAATTCTTGAGCTTTAGTTGAATCCTCACTTTGGTTGAAATCTGGATTCTCAAATGCGTTGTAGCGGATTTTCAAATTTTCAATCTCTACTAAATCGTGTATTCCATGGCTGATTTTTAAATGTCGTAGTAATTGTTCTTCGAAGTTGAATGTTTTGATACAGCTATGACATTTTAACCGCCTTTGATGAATTTTATAATGCTTAGTCAAATTTGAAGATTCATTAAACCTTTTTCCGCACCCAGAATACTTACAAATGAGAGGCTTTTCACCACTATGAATTCTCAAATGTATCGATAAGGATGAAGAAGTCTTGAACCATTTAGCACAAACGGAACATTGGTATGGTTTTTCACCAGTATGGGTTCTCATATGTTGCTCCACCATCAAATCAAACGAAAATTTCTTCCCACAGATCTTACAAACACAAGGTCGGTGCTTTGTATGAACATGTAAGTGTCTTATTATCTTCTGTCTTTGATTGAACAGTTTATGAATCCTTGAGCAATTCTCCCATTGGCAAATATATGTTGTTTGACCACCACCGATATGAAAGTCAATTAAGTGATTTGTTAAATCTTGTGTTGAGCTGAACTTTCTTTCACAAAATACACCATTCTCAGTTTCCCACTTGCAAGTGTGATCCAGATCAACTTCTTCATCAATCTCTTCCTTGCATAACGAACTTCTTTGTTCAAGATGACTATAGTCATGATCGTTGCTCCGCTCATGTCTCTTATGGTCAAACTTTGCCAATTCATCAGTTTCAGCAGTATTGGAGATAAGTTGGGGTTCTTTAAAGCCATGATCAATAGAAATATGCTCAAGAAATTTCATAACATCGTCGGAACAAAAGTTGCAATCTAACCATTCACACTCATATCTGAGTTGGTCATTCGGTACTACACAATCAGTTTCAGAGTCCGGGGTGGAAATGGTATTGCTCATCAAGTGGTCTTGTAAAACATGTGACTGTAGTTCCTTGTTTGAATGATATTTGGCCAAATTCGAGCTACATTCTGACCAAAGACAGTGAAGATGTTCCTTATGTTTTTGCATATCAGATGAAATTTGTGTTATTAACTTTGGTTTTTTCACTGAAGCATCATTCAAATTTATCCAGTTATAGTGGAATTGCTCTACTTTACCCGGCCGCCTTTTCTTATCACAGAGGTGAGGTTCTGGAGGTCTCAGGTCATTTAAACAATGATGAAGTATATCATGACCATGAATGTGCTTATGCTTATTATTAGAATGATTGTTCTCTAGTCCACTTCTAATATCGCTTAGTTTAGAGGAAGAGCTTAAAGTCCCCAACGGATTATATGAAATTGGTAGATCAGTTATCAACTCTTGTAATATATCATCTTTTTCTGTTTTGATATCGTCTGTGAAATTTTCAAAATCACAAAACTCAAAACACTTATCTCCTTGCTGAACAGTCTCATTACCGATACAAAATGGATCAATACAACTTTCCTCAAGATCTATGATTGACTGAAGCTGACTTTTGATCTCCTTCGGAGACCCCTCTGCATTTGTTAGCACCGAATCCTGAGTAGAAGATGGCAATGTAGCTACAATATCATGATAATCTGGTGACGTAGAAGATGCATGAGAGTGGTATAAACCATTGTTGGCAATCGCCGTTTCAGTCTCTGTACAATCGAAGCAATTGCCAAATCCATTTTGACAGCATTGATCGATAATTTGCTGTATTTGACAGTGGCTTAGTCCAAATGACAAAAGTTCATTCAGTTCCGTTGTGTTGATCTGTTCCTCATTCGAAGTTGATAAGGTAGGTGAAGGTGAAGGCGGAGATGGCATAACTGCCTCATTCGACGACAACAGAGGATCATACCCTTCAGATTTGGAAAGTGGTACAATTAAACTAGAAGCATCAATGTTTGGCGGTAAAGTGTGCTGATGTTTGTGTATGTGGCCATGGATATGACGATGGTCACCTTCGTAGGTATGTATATGACCATGAACAGTGCTGTGGGTGATAACAGTACTTCTTTTCCTTTTCTTTTGAATATGAGTCATTCCTTTCAAATAGGGAAAATGATAAATTAAAAGTCTAAATGAGGATTTGGTTCAACTTTGGTTCCGCTAGAGTCAATGATTTAACCCCTCAATGACAATGCCAGTCTCCAAGCTGAATGGTTCAAAAATGGATCAATCAGTTTAGCAGTTTCTGCACTTTTGATATTGTGTTGCAAGTTCCTCTTTGACAGAAATGTAGCTACCGCAGTTATATATAAGAAAGCTTTTGTGATACAGAAGTAAAGATATATGAGCTAGCTCGTCCTGTTAATAAAAATAATGAATGATAAATATCTATATATATATATATTGTGATTATGTATCGAATTTCTATTCTCTTTTTCACCTTGGTGGTTAACGCACAATTTTTTTTCTGTATGTCTTTCCTGTTATATAGAATCTACTTTCACAAGTTTTGACTGCAAAACAGAACCCAAAACCTAGATAAGAAATTATATTTGAAAAATAAAAGACCAGATCTCTTTCAGAAGAATAAGGATTTTAACATAGATCATCTTTCTAGTATTTAGAGATTGATAATTGGAATAGAAGTTGATATTGGAAGCCTTTGGAATTTCCGGAGAACTTAATGGTGGAGAAGATGAGCGTTTTTTTCTTCTCCGGTGAAGGAAGTTAAAAAAAGTGGCAAACATTTTGATATATTTTCTATCTATAAATCGATAAATCATATATAAATAGGTTGAGAGTTCTTCTTCTTAAAATATTCAATGTTCAAAAATATTGGTTAATGATGAAAGAAAAGCCGCCTTTTGCTGCAAATTTAAGATTTTACCCCGACTTGAAAGTCATACTACCCGAGTTTAAGACCCCGGAATTGAAAAAGTATAGTGATAAGATTATATTACCTCCCTTCATTTTGGAAGACCTCTTATCACTTCAATTGTCAAATGGAGGTTTATTACCCTCACCATTAATATTCAAGATAACCACTAATGATGATAAGTCTTGCTATGTTGGAGTGCGAGAGTTTTCCTCTATTGAAAGTTACATCATTTTACCTCAAGTCATACAGGAAAAGTTGAATATCTCGCAGATAACAAGGGAAATTCCAATAAAGCTTGAACTAGCAACTGATATTCCTAAAGGTAGTTCCCTTGTCTTGAAACCATTAGATTCAGAATATGATGTTCTGGACTGGAAGTATTTCTTGGAAGCAAAGTTGAATGGTGACTATACGATTCTCACCAAAAATGATATGCTATATATCGCAGATAATAATCGTGTTTACAAGCTACTCATCGATGACGTAGAACCGACCAATACGGTATCAATTGTCGATACTGATATAGACCTATCAGTTCAACCTTTAAACGATGAGCATGCTGCTTCGGTCTTGGAGAAGAATTCCAAAAAAACAAATGAGATTAACGACCTCGTTGGTTCTGTGAACATCCAAACACTTGGGATCCTTGCAGACGACTTCAAGTTTAGAGTACCTTTGAAGTCCAATCAAAAAGAGGTAGTGTTACAGGTGATTGTTCATGATCAGGAATTTGATATTAGTCTTGTTGATATTTTGGTTTCTGATGATACATTTATTGATAAGCGGACGTTCAGGTGGTCCAGTTTAAATAACATGAACACCATTAGGAGAGATAACATTGTACAATTAAAAATTACATTACCAGAGTCATTTTCAAAAAAAGAGATCTTCTGTATGCCGATTTTATGGAAAACTCGTACTATAATTGAGTTAAAATTGGTGTCGAAAGTGGATGAAATCAACAATGGTCTGAATGTACCAGATCTTTTGCCTGATGAAGCTATATGTGACAATTGTAAGGCAAAGGTTTCAAAGCAGTCCCTTTTTTTGCATCAAAATTTCTGTCTCAGAAATAACGTTAGATGCAACGAGGGTTGCAATAAAGTTTTCCACAAAAAAATACCACTGGAGCATTGGCATTGTCATCGCTGTGATAGAAATTCTTTTGGTGAATCTGAACTCACCTTGGAGCTCCATAATAATATTTTTCATAAAGATTACGTTTGCGAATGTGATTTACATTTTGATGCGCTTCCAAACTTGGCATCCCACAAAGCCATGGACTGCGAGTTGAAACTACACGAGTGTAGATTTTGCCATTTACTAGTACCGAGAGGTAAGTCAACTGCTACTGATTTGTTTAATGGTTTATCGAACCACGAGAGTGCATGCGGAGCCAAGACTATTGATTGTTCTAAGTGTAACAAACCCATTAAATTGATCAATTACGAGTCTCATATGAAGTTACATGAGTTGAAGCGGATCGCTAGATCAGAGCCTTATAAATGTTGCAATAAAAATTGTGTCAATACTGGAAATATGAACGAGTTTGGTCTCTGTGATATTTGTTTCGGTCCGTCATTTTCAAATGTTTTTGACCCGACAAATGCTAAGCTACAAGCAAGTTTTGAGAGAAGGTATGTTATTCAATTGTCTAGAGGTTGTGGAGCCGCATGGTGCAAAAATTCGGATTGTAAATCTTCTGGATTATCCAAACTCACCACTATGGATGAGATTTTAAGACATGTAAGGGAAGACTTGCTAGTGAATATCCCCAAATTACCAATTTCTGAAAATTGTGTGATCGATACTCCTTGCTATAATTTTTGTGTTGATAGCTCCATGACAAAGAAAAAATTGCTAGCGGAGTGGATCTATGAAGATGGTCAGTACTCGTATAATTGGTGCTGTGCAGCTGTTACTTTACAACCCGATGAACAATCCGCCAGAAACTGGTTGCGGGAGAATGGGGTGGCTTTGAATGAAGGAATGAATGAAGAGGCTTATATTTAGATTAAATTTGTTCTTTTTAAGATTAATGTTTATAAAAATCTTGATGCTAGCTTCGATCTTCATGTAAAAACTTCCAGTATTTGTATTTTTATAGCAGTGTAATAATCATCTTTTGGCTATCATTCCATCTATATAAGGATATATGACTTTGAAACCAAACAAACCAAGAACAATTGTTATGAAACCATAAATTATGAATTGATCTTTAAAATTACCGCGCTGAAAGCAACTTACAACAACGTTTTCGTCATTTTCTTCACAATACTTGTTCTTAAAGCAAAAATCTTTTGTACATATCGAACAGTCTTTTGATGAAGCTGCATCGGCTAGGAGATCTTTCGTTATCGGTATTATCTCATAGTTATTTTCACATTGACATTTGCAAAAACTTTGATATTGTAACGAAATTTGAATCAAACAGAGAAAAGAGAGAACAAAACACACAAATCTCATAATAGCTTAGGTTCCTCCTTTAGAATAATAATTCGTCTGTGCAATTGTCTTCCTACATGCTATGCTATCTTTCTTATTTTCACAAAAACAAAAATAATATATCAGAATATAATTCTACCTTTTGTACACTACCTTTGTCTAATTATTCTGGCCAAAATGTTTCTTTCTGATGGCAAAAATAAAATAGATCTCACGACAACAGCTAGACAAACACATACATCTGTACACATTCAAGCATTTGTAAATAAAGGTTACATTCTGACATATCCTAGAATCTGTGTTTGATTGTGATTTAGTGCTCATTAATATACAAAAGATGACTGCTGTGCAAGCTCACGAAGGTGGTATCAAGCCATTCTTCGAACAAAGAATTCAAGATTTAGAAATTGAAATAACGTCAAAGACACAAAATTTAAGGAGATTAGAAGCACAACGTAATACATTGAATTCCAAGGTCAGGGCTTTGAAAGATGAATTGAAGCTTTTACAAGAACCAGGCTCATATGTAGGTGAAGTTGTCAAGGTAATGGGAAAGAAGAAGGTTTTGGTAAAGGTTCATCCTGAAGGAAAGTATGTTGTTAACTTGAACCCTGAAATTGATATCAAGAAGATCACTCCAAGTTTAAGAGTTTGTTTGAGAAGTGACACATATGAGTTACATAAGATCTTACCAAACAAAGTTGACCCATTGGTCTCGCTTATGATGGTTGAAAAGGTCCCAGATTCAACATATGATATGGTTGGTGGTTTAGATCAACAAATAAAAGAAATAAAGGAAGTGATTGAGTTACCAGTAAAACATCCTGAATTGTTTGAGAGTTTGGGTATTGCCCAACCAAAGGGTGTTATATTGTACGGTCCTCCAGGTACCGGTAAAACATTGTTAGCAAGAGCTGTAGCTCATCACACTGAATGTAAATTCATCAGAGTTTCTGGTTCAGAATTAGTTCAAAAATATATTGGTGAAGGTTCAAGAATGGTTAGAGAACTTTTCATTATGGCTAGAGAACATGCCCCATCAATTATATTCATGGATGAAATAGATTCCATTGGTTCTTCAAGAGTTGAGGGATCATCCGGTGGAGGAGATTCAGAAGTGCAGAGAACTATGTTGGAATTGTTGAACCAGTTGGATGGGTTTGAAAACACCAAAAATATCAAGATCATCATGGCCACAAACAGATTGGATATTTTAGATCCTGCATTGTTAAGACCTGGAAGAATTGATAGAAAGATTGAATTCCCACCTCCAAGTGTAGAGGCCAGAGCTGATATCTTGAAGATTCACTCCAGATCAATGAACTTGACAAGAGGGATCGACTTGAAAAAGATTGCCGAAAGAATGAATGGTTGTTCAGGTGCTGACGTTAAAGGTGTTTGTACAGAAGCTGGTATGTATGCTTTGAGGGAGAGAAGGATACATGTAACTCAAGAAGATTTCGAATTGGCTGTCTCCAAGGTTATGAGTAAGAATGATGAAGGTGCCATCTCTTTGGCAAAGTTGTTCAAGTAAGTAATTCGAGAAGTAGTGTATAATTCAATTAGTATGAGCCCATTTCGGGTTTTTCTTACTCTACGCTTTCCTTATGACGATCATCAAGAAAAGAAAAAAAAAAATCACAAAAAAATTTCGTTTTGTGTTGAAAAATAAATTTTTTTTTGAATAGATTTTCAAAAATACACCAGAACGACCGTAGTTGTTAAGTTGTATCAAATAACATACAACAACTTCATTTCATCTTATCCTTTTCTATTCGACGAATCATTGGATCAAGTATATTTTACTTATATATTTGTCTGGTTTGAAACATTAATCAAGGTTTGATTTATCTATTATATTAGATACTTATTTGAAGGACAAAAAAAGGAGAGAAAATTAACTTCCTTGAAATTAACTTGAATAAGTAGCTTTTGTGCTTTTAATTCAATTGAAGAAGGGAAATTGGTAGTTGGCATATTCAAGATGAATAATCAACCTCCTCAACAACCCCAACAACCACCCCAGGCGCCACAACAGCAGCCTCATGCTCCAGCAGGAGCTTCAACTGCTCATCCGCGTTCTAATTACAATAATAATGGTAGCAATGCCCCAAACAACAATCGTCATCATTACGCCAACAACAATAATAACAATAATAAACCATATAGAAAGAATTTCAATAAGGATGGGCAATATCAGCAAATGCCTGTCCCGTATCCACCATATTATTCACCTGTTGTGTATGGATATCCTCAACAACAACAGCTGCAATTTTACTATGGTGTTCCAATGCAGTCATACGATCAATATCCAACTGCTGGATATTATCCACCTCCTCTGAATTACCAACCAGAAAAACAGCAGCTGCACCAGGCCAAGTTGACTGACAAATCGGGTAACAGAATTCCATTGTCACAACCAGGTCATTCAAGACTGCCATCAACCGCTTCACCAATTATTTCACTGCCCTTCATAGCCTCTCAAACTTCAGTTGACCAAGATTTTGCCACAGTACCAAGCACTCCAGTGCAGGCAACAAAATCCTTAGCTCCTGAGATCGCATCTGCTACAGCTGTTTCCCCTCTGAAGAAAATATCAGATTTGGAAAAGAAAGCACGTAACGATGAGTTCAAGGCAAAGATTGCTGCAAGAGCTGCTGCGTTACTGAAACTGAAAGAGGAAAAGGCTAAACAGGAAACTTCTCAACAAGTCCCGGTGGTTGCTGAGACTCCTCTGTCCAAATCTACGAATGAACCTGAAACTAAAGCAGTTGAAGCAAAACCAGAACCAGTAGTAGTTGAAGATCCAGTCAAAAAAGCCGTCGTTGAAGATGTTCCAGAGAAAGAAATAACTGTAAAGGAAGAATCCACAAAAGAGGAAGCATCTCAACTGGTACCGGAGGAGACAAAAGTGGCAAGCCCAACTCTGCCTTCGGATGAAAAGACTGATACTCCAGTCGAACCTACTCCAGTTGTAGATTCCGCCGTTGCAGAAGTTGAAAGAACATCTATAGAGGAAGAACTGAAGGAAGAATCCAAGGAAAAATTAAAGGCTGAATCAAAGGATGAAGTTAAAGAGGAAGCAGAAGAAGTTAAAGAGGAAGCAACAGAAGAAATTAAAGAGGAAGCAACAGAAGAAATTAAAGAGGAAGCAACAGAAGAAATTAAAGAGGAGGCAACAGAAGAAGATTTGTCATCAACAACAACGGAGACTGTTCCAGAAGAGAAAGTAGAACCTGAAGCTCCAACTTTCACCGTGTCTAATTTGTTTAATTTATTAAGATTTGCAAGACCTGTTAATCCATACACTTATACTTACCCATCAACTGTTACTGCCCCAGATATCAAATTAAAGGGAGGTAAAAAGATTAAGTATGATCCAAGATTTCTCATTCAGTTTCAACAGCCATTATCTTTACCAAGAGATGAAGAGTGGGATTCTAAGTACGGTGCTAAAATTGTTATTACTGATCTGCGCCAGGGAAACAGAGGTATAGATCGTTCATTCTCGAGAAACTCATCTTCTCAATTTGGAAAGGGATTCATTGGTAATGGTCCAGTCCAGATGAGATCTCAAACAAACTTGAGAAATAATGATTTCAACTCAAGAAGTGGATCTAGACAGAGTTCCAAGAGAAAAACTCCAAAGGAAAAATCTTCGAGAAACAAACAAGGTTCAAGAAGAAATGGACTTCAAGAAGACGAAAAACCTAGTGAGCCTGCTGAGCCAGTCAAACCTTTGGTAAAATCCGAATCTAGATGGGTTCCAAGATCTAGAGTAAAGGCACTGGAAGAGGTGAAGACTGCACCAGATGGTTCTATTATTTTGAGTGAAGAGGAAGTTAACAGAAAGGTCAAATCCCTTTTGAACAAGTTGACATTGGAATTATTTGATCTTATTTCCGGAGATATAATAAACATTGCTAATCAATCCAAATGGGAAGAAGATGGTAAGACTTTGAAGACAGTTATTGAATTGACTTTTGCAAAAGCTTGTGATGAGCCACATTGGTCGAGCGTTTATGCCAAGTTATGTACAAAAATGTTTACAGACATTTCGTCTGAAGTTAAGGATAACACCGTTTTAGATAGTGCTACCAAACAACCAGCATCAGGCCGTATATTAGTCAGAAAATACTTGTTGACTAGATGTCAAATCGAATACGAGAAAGGTTGGACCGATAAATTACCTACAAATGAAGATGGTTCGCTGATTGAACCAGAGATGATGTCTGATGAATATTACAAACTTGCTGCTGCAAAGAGAAGAGGTTTAGGATTGGTTAGATTTATTGGTGAGTTATACTCTTTGAGTTTGTTATCCGAGAAAATCATTGTTCAATGTATTTCTGGATTGGTATCCAATATTGAAGACCCATCAGAGGATGTATTGGAAAATTTGGTACAATTATTGAATACTGTTGGTCCATTGATAGATGCTTCAAGAAATCAAGCTTTGGTAGAATTCATGAATAGTGTATTTGACAGAATCAACAAGATCATTGAAACAGTTCCAATGAGTTCAAGAATAAAATTCAAGTTGATGGATTTGATTGACTTGAGACGTAAGAAGTGGAGAGGTAAGGAAGCTGATGCTGGACCTAAGACAATGTCTGAAATTCATAATGAAGCTGAAAGGAAAAGATCAGAAGAAGAGAGAGCATCCAATGATCGTCGTCAAAATAGTAGACGTGGAGGAGATTCTAGATCAAATTCATCTCGTGGTGGTAACTCCAATCAAAACCTTGCATCTCAATGGGGTTCTTCAAATAGAGTATCAACAAACGATATCAAATCTGTTGGAGCTATAAGAAGTTCTGACAGATTTGGTCCAATGAACAACTTTAAGGAATCAAAATCAAGAGGTGGTCACAATGATTCTAACTCCTCTTCATTTAGCAATAGCAGAACTCCATCTTTGTCGAACTTTAAATCCCAGCAACTGGCATCTCCGGTGTCACAAGCTCAAAGTGCTGCAAGCAGTTCAGCTCCATCGCCATCAGGTTTAGCTGCCAGGGAGGGATCCAAAAGAGATACAAGCAATATGTTTGCTGCATTAGAAGATCATGATGATGACAATAACGAATCACCAAGTGAAGATGAAGAAACGAGCACTGCTCCAGCTACTCTGGAATCAACGGTTGAAGCTGCTGAGCCAGAAGTTAAAGAAGATTAATTAGTTGATGTGGATATATTTTTTTTCTTTGATGTGACTAGAGAAGATGACTAAGTTATCTTCAAAAAAAAAAAAAAAAAATTCGAAAGAAGTCTTACTGCATGATACTTTTTACTATTGCTCCTTAAGAAATTCTTGACGTTTTGTGTAATGCTAAATCAACATATAATTTTATTCTTCACCAGTATCTTTGATATCATTTTGCTTGATATCTGAGGTCTTGAAGTATACCTGTTTAGTAACTTTAGTTAATGAATTGTGGGTTTTTCAGAACCTATATAACTCCCCTATCATTGTAGAAAAGTTTTTAAAAGTTTTATCTTCTATTTCGAATATTTCTGTTTCAAAAAATTTGAAGGGGAGACAAGATTTAATTAAACAGTTAATATATCAAAATATAAAAAAGTTTATTGTAAAAATTATCAATGCCACCCACTCCTCTCTTTTTACTACCAACAATCTTTTCTTTAACTTTATAGTTTGATTAGAGATGAAAGCGTTCACAAGTCGCAATTTCTCATGTAAAATGATATCCAGCCAATCAAAGTTGTAAATATGATGCATTGCGAAACAAACTAAATAAATATGACTATCAAATATCTGTAGACCACATAAAGCTGATTATTTAACCGCTATGACCAAAAGATTGACACCATATTTTGACCTCAGGCTCCAAAGAAATTTAGCATAAGAGATTATGCAATTATATACAGATTATGCAAAGATTTCAGAGTTAACTTTCAGTTTGGCTTCTACAAACAACTTGAAAAAAAACACTACACAACCCATTCCCCCAATAAAAATACTTATAAAGCACGAATATGGGAGAAGAAAATTGAAAAAAATTAAGGAGAAACGTAATCATCATCATTCATAATATCTGAAATCGGTTAGGATAAATTCAAAGCTAGGCAAACTGTTGCTTGGAGTCGGTAATAAGATCTTGCACTTGTGTTTTTCATCATCACAGCTCAGTACACACACAAACCCACGACATGAGATCTTGGAATTTTGACCCGGTATACTCATAATTGAGTTATTGATATTTGATGAGTTTACTTCTACTGGAATAAAAAAATCTTGTTCTATAGATTCCAGATTAATTTCTGTATCCTTTACTGTGTTGATCGGTTTGTAAACTTTGAAATCTGAATAGTTGACGGTGATCGTGTAAGGGGAAAGTGAAAGCTTGTTAATACCATAAAAATATTCTCGTATACTTCGTTGTTGTATTTGTCTTTTATATTGATCTGTCTTTTCCAGAATATTTTTACTCTTATTTATGCTGATCAACTTGACATCCTTTTGATCAAGTATTGACTCAGTATCTATTTGAACCACTATACTGATTTTGAAAACTTCAACGATGTAATTGACCAACTCGTTTGAGATATTTGCCGGAGTATCGATAATAATACCACTATTACATACATCGAGATCCTTATCCATTCTTTGATATATTACATCACTCAACATTGAAATAGTTTTTTTATACAATTCCAAATTGTTATTGTAGTCTTCCAATCCAAAATTTTTAACCAGTGGTTGTTTTGGATGATAAAAATTGGCACCGGATGTCTCAGTTTCACCAAAATTCACATTCTCCACATTGAACAAATCTGAAATCGGAGTCAGTGTGAGCAGCCCGGGACATACAAACATCGGTGTCTGTGGATCCAAATTTACCAACATTACCTGTCTTTGGTTTAATCTCATTGCATATGATGATAACACTCTAGATAAAACTGATTTACCAGAGTTGGGTGATCCAATGATTAACACTTTAGGTCCTATCATCTTAGTTATATTGATAGACTGGTTCAATTGCGATACAACACTACGCTGGTTTTCCAAAGTCAATTCCAATGTCAAATAAACGTTCATCAATGGCTCTTCAAAAACTTGTAATTCTTTAGTTAAATTATCAGCAATGATCTTCAATTCACCACCAAGATAACTAAAACACAGAAATTTCATTGAACCTTGGAAATTGTACGTCACATCGTTGGCCAACTCTGTACCAAATATCTCCACGATTCCCGATGTCACAGTCAACTTTAGTGATTCATTAGTTTCTAATTCAATCAATACCTCATGCATCGGTGGGAGTTTTATATCACGTGGAGCATTGATTGAAGAACCTCCAATACCAGAGTCAACAAACTCGAGCCCAGTGGCAAAAGAGTCATCTGTTATACCAGGTAACATTATCGACGACATCTTGGTAATCAATCTATCTATTAGATGATAATTTAACCTCTTGAAATCGATTTCTTTTTATTTACTTGGTGAAACTTTTTTTTTTTTTTTTTTTTTTTATCTGTTTTAATTTTCAAAAATACTTTTATAGATGACGAACCAACTATATGGTCTTCAAAAGCTATCGGTTGATCAGATAAAAACTGTCAATTTGTAAAAAGAGTAAGACAGTAGAATTGAAATCTATATCCATTTTATATCCATAAAGCTAAAAGATATATTACAACCTATCTAGCAACAGCCTCTCTAATTCACTCCTATTACTCAAATCACTAGCACCTGAACTTTTCCTGTCCACTTTATATCTCGTAGTTGATATTATCCCCGGCACGTCTTCATCGTTAATCATCATAGTTGCCTTGTTCAAATGCAAGATTGTTTTTCTTGCACTGATCGATGCTGCTATTTCTCCATTACTATTAATATTATTATTGTTATTGTTATTGTTTTTATTATTACCGTTGGTTTCTGGGTGCTTTGAATTGATTGAAAAGCTTTGTCCAGTAACGGTAGCGGTACCTTCATCTGATTCCAAAGCTGCATCTCCATCGCTGAAGAAGTCCTCAAGACTTGAGTTATCCAATTTCGGCACCGGGAGCATCATTGAACGCCGTAGTAAGAACTCTGAAGATTTGATCAAGTTTGGTTCATCATCGTCTTCCTCTTCATCGTCGTCATCTTCTTCTTCAGATCCCGATCCACCTCCTGATGGATATCCCTTCTTGTCAATAAAGTACGAATATGTGCTATTGTTAATCAGTGTCAACCCGGAGACTTCCTCCCCCTCCTTCTCATACCGCTTCCCTTCTTCATCATCTTCTTCTTTTGTTTGCTTCTGATTCATAGGCAGAGATTTTTTGAAAAACCCAGAATCGTTACTCCGATTATTCTGATTTCTCACACTCAAAGACCTGAACAGAAAGGATCGATCCAGCCCCTCGTTCTGTTGTTGTTCTTGTTGTTGCTGCTGTTGCTGTTTCAATTGCAACTCATTATAGATTTGCACAAACTTCTTCATTAAAAATTCGATGGGCACTTTGTACATCGTAGATAATTCTTCAATGTTCACACTACTGGCGTCGAAATCTGTCACATTACAGTTTAGAATCACAGAGGTTAACGACAGTTCATCATCTGGAGACCAATGAATCTCCTTGAAGTTGTTGTTCAAGACCTGCTTGTTCAAAGGTAGTTTGACCACTATCTTAGGACCCATCTATGTATCTCTATAGTCAATTGGTTGGTTATCTATTATTTATCTAACTATCTCATCTGACGTTTTTGTTTGTTTCCCTCGGTGATTTTTTTCGTTAATGAGCGGTTCTGTCTTTTTTTTTTTAGTTTTAGAATAGAAATCAAACGCCATTCACTCACTCACTTATTCAGAGATCGAAGTCTTTGAATCATCATACACTTCACAAAATCACCTACCCAATGGTATACAAAATCTGCCATGAATGGAAATTTGATCTTTTCATGGGCCCCAATGACTGTTGTTGCTTACATTTATTCTATCAATTGAGATTGTTTTTGTATGTTGAATAACTATATAAATCTGTAAAAGGAAATTCACTATTTCTAGATCCCTGTCCGCCAGTTTTAGGGTTAATTGTAAACATTACCCATAACATGCCCAATCTGTCACACAAAAACTCAAATATATGATTGAATTTTCTTAAATTGTTTATTCAAAATTTCATAGATCAGTTATATCTAGAGACATAATAATTACATTAATCTTCTACTGATTTTCAAGTTATTTAACACTTAACGAATAGAACTTATAAAAAATCATCATCACTAAGATTCAGTCTTAGACTTGTCGTTGAATTTTTAAAGTATATCAATCACGTTTAAGAGATTATATATCAAATAAAAAAAAAGTCTTTGAAGAAGGGGTATTTAAAAAACCGCAAATGTTGTTATCATCATCATCATCTTCACCTGCTCCAATAATGACATAATACTAACAAAAACGAACCATCTCCATTCCAGAAATTAACAAAATTTCAAACTATTAAAGGAATAGAGTCAAAGCTCTTCTTACTCCTCGGAGAATCCAAAACGGTCAACAACTGAGACTGAAATTAAGAAGAAGAAGGAAAAAAAAAAAAAAAAAAAAAAAAAAAAAAAAAAAAAAAAAAAAAAAAAAAAAAAAAAAAAAAAAAAAAAAAATAATCACATATTGATATAAAAATTAAATCAAACAAGCAAGCAGCAATATTTGAAAAAAAATTCAGCTGAAAGAATTGAAAAAAATGGCCAAACAAACCACAATAGAGATGGGTATAATAACAATCAAAAAAATGAAAAACGAAAAACAAATTCAAAAAAAAAACAATCCCAACAATTTATATATATCTTTATGTATATATAAATTGTGTATATCCAGCCAGCAATCAACAAAAAAAATTAATAGAAAAAAAAGCATCCCATATCAAGTCATTGGACTTTAAAAAATTCCCAGCCAATCACCTAAATAACTAATCAACCATTTTTTAAAATAAATGGGCTTTATCTGCACCTTCTCAATGAAAGAAAAAAAAAAAAAAAGAAAAGAATTAAAAAAAACAGAAGAAAAAAAAACCAACCATCCCTTTTTACCACAATTCAAACAAGTTCATATATATATTACTTGCATAAATGAATATCCAAATAATTCATTTTGGTAATGTTCCATCATCATAAATTCCCAAATCAAACCATGGATGTCTCATTGCATTAATTGCTTTAATTCTCTTTGAAGGATTATAAGTCAAACATTTCTTGACAAGATCAATGAAATTAAACCAGAATTTCAATTCATCTCTATCAACTTCTTTTAAATCTTTATCATCATTTGATGTTGTTGTTGTTGTTGTTATTATTGATCCATTTTCCTTGGTAGTATTTAATGATAAATTTTCATTGATTAGATAATTTTCTTCAAGAGATAAATTAGTATCAATTTGTAAACCACATCTATTACTGATCAATTCATCAAGTGAAGATAATGAATCAACCAATTTAATAGATTTGGAAGATGATGCCTCGGAGGGGAAAAGTAATAAACCAGTAGTTGGATTAAAACAATGAACGACATTATTTGCATCATCTTTCCCACCATATAATCGATTTTTGTTAAAACATTTTTTAACCAATTGTACATCGATTGGTTTATTGATGATTTTTTCCATCATTGCCAAATGTTCAAAATTTTCATGAGTTCTAAATAAGGCTTCACCAGTGGCCAATTCAACCAAGATACAACCAATAGACCACATATCACATGGGAATGACCAACCTATATTTAAAACAATTTCTGGAGCTCTATAATGTCTTGTTGAAACAACTTGGGAATGATATTCATCATCAAATATAGCTGATCCGAAATCAATAATTTGTATCAATGGATCTTTCAAAACTCTTGTTGTTGTTGATTTACCATCAACAATTTGATATGGTTTACGATCATAAGAATCATTGTGTAATAAGATATTTTCCGGTTTCAAATCTGTATGTATCAATTTCAAATCGTGTAAAAACGCCACAGATCTGAGCAACTGTTTAGCAATGGCTTGAATATGTGAACCTGGGAATGGTTTAAAATAGTTATTTTCCAAAAAATCAAACAATGAAATCTTGAGTAAATCCGTCACTATGCAAATATGACTTCTATAATCAAAACATTCTCTTAAATGAATACAATGATTTTGATTATGAGGATCATGTTTTTTAATTGTGGAAAGAACTCGAAGTTCAATTTTACTAGCTTCACGATATTTAGGAACTGCTCTAATGATTTTAATTGCAACAACTTCATTGGTTTGATTATCAAAAGCACTAATAACTTTCCCAAATGTTCCTTGACCTAAAAGTTTTTTAATTCTAAAACGACCATTGGCAAATGATTCACCTGTATTCACTATATAATGACCATCTTTATCATCACATATTGAACCATTTGTTTTCTTTGTAGAACCTCCACTTGAAAATGAGATTCTTCTCTTTGATGAAGTTGCATTAGGATTTGATGGAGAAAAAGTATAATTTAATTCGTTAAATGGAACAAAATTAGTTTTGATTTCTCCAACTTTTGTACTAACCAATTGATGTAAATTTGGAGGTGGATGATAAGAGATTCTTGAATGGGGTAATTGAGGTAAAGATTTTGTTCTTGGTTTTTTAAATGGACGTAAACCAATGGCGTCATGGTTGATATGGCTGGTTGTTGTTGATGATGATGATGAAGAATCTAAATCGATTGAATAATCATTATCGAAAAATGAATTATTCAAATGATTAGAATAAGAGGAAGATAATTCATTTTGATAAATGTTATTTTCATCATTTTCATCATTTTTAATATCAACATCATCATCATGATCACTTGAAAATTTCCTAATCTTGCGTTCTTTCAATATGACAACATCTGAATCGTTATCAAAGTCATCAATCAAAGCACCGTTATTAGAATCACTATTGTTGGTGAAACTAAACCCTTCATCATCATCATCATCATCATCATCGGAATCCAAGATGATAATATCACTCAGTGATTCTCGATTTGCTGTATTTGAATTTTCTAAATGATGTTGATAATTGGATGATGTATTGGTAAGATGATTGATCGCCGCTGCCGCTGCTGCTGCTGATGATGATGAATTATTATTATTATTATTATTAATATTAATATTATTATTGTTCTGAAAATTGCTATTGTTATTGCTGCCGCTGTTGTTGTTGTTGTTATTAGCAAAGACATTTGAATGATTATGATGAGCCCAATTAGAAGAGTATTCTCTAGGTCTCTTTCTGTTGACTTCCAACATCATCATAAGTGGGGAGGGGATAAAATCAATAGAAAGGAAATATCAAACTGCAGCAGTATGACGTGGGGTAATAAATAGATAGATAGATAGATGAGATAGATACCAATCAATCAATCAATCAATCAATCAATCAATTGAGAAATGGAACGAGTTGTTTATATATATCTAATATTTATATCAATTAATCAATCAATCAATCTATCCTAGTTGTTTTTTTTATTTTTTTTTATTTATTTAATTTATGTTTTTATTAATTCTTTCAATCAAAAATTAAACAAAATATAAATTAATAATAATAATAATAAAATTAATTTTTTTTTTAAAAAAAAAAAGAAAAAAAAGAAAAAAAACAGGAAACGGGAAATGAAATTATTTGAAATTGTATGAGATAAGAGAAGAGTTAGTTATATTTGTATATATATATATATATATATATATGTATTTGTATGTATAAGTCATTTACTCACAAGATGATACTTGTATAGAACTATATATGATATTAATCAAATATCTATATCTATATATCTATATATATATGTATATATATGTATATGTATGTATATGCCATATGTGGCTGGCTGTACTATATCTATCAATCTATCTATGTGTCTAATTAGCTCGCTCTATCTCAACATTAGATTGGTAGTGTACATGCATATCAAAAAACAGACTACATTAGTAAGAATTATATCTACATCATTTAATAATACATTTATTACAACACATGGATATATATATATATAGTATATATATATATAGATCTATGATAATACATAGATATAGATTATATTAAGAGAGAATAGGGTAACTATATATCATAATAATTGATAAGAGACAAAGGGTCGTGCACACAACTACAACAACAACCACCCAACCCCCGATGTGTAGCCACAATTCTCCTTTTTTCTCTCTTTCTTTACTTTCTTTCTTTCTTTATTGCAAAAACACAAAAAACACAAAAATTTTTAA
This sequence comes from Nakazawaea wyomingensis, assembly GCA_030567715.1. Lineage (NCBI taxonomy): Eukaryota > Fungi > Ascomycota > Pichiomycetes > Alaninales > Pachysolenaceae > Nakazawaea > Nakazawaea wyomingensis. The sequence goes on from JAJLSQ010000032.1 coordinate 46,792, forward strand.
ATTGCGCAAAATATTAATCAGCCACTAATCCCATCATCCAAACCAACCACCACCACCACACTCAACTAGATAGATAGATAAGTTAGATAAACGAAGAAAGAAACACACACACACATACAATACAAGTTTATTCATCCCTCCTCATATCAACCCATACCTAAAAAAACAAAACAAAAGATGGAAACTTCTCAATACTATCATCAACCTTTTCCCCAACCCACTATGAACAACAACGAAAAATCTGTCGCCACTTCAGATCATCTTCCAAAAACTACATCAATTTCCTCCAACTCAATATCAACAAGTTCTGAGATTGTTTCAACTACTCTGGTAGTACAACAATCACTGAATTCTTCCACGAATTCAAACTCAACCACACCAAGAACTTCAATGACTATTACAACAACCAACAATTCAATTGAAGATCATAATGATAATGAAAAGGATTTATCAAAAGTTTTTGGATGTGATCAATGTGATAAAGTATTTACAAGAAAACATAATTTAGAAACACATAAATTAGTTCATTCACAGAGTAAACCATATACTTGTACAATATGTAAATCTGGTTTTAAAAGATCTCATGATTTGAAAAGACATCAAAGAATGCATACAGGTGAAAAACCTCATATGTGTCATAAATGTGATCGAGGATTTGCACGTGCAGATGCTTTATTAAGACATACAAAACATGGATGTTCAACTTCTTCATCAAATCCTCCTTCTTCTTCTTCTTCTAAATTAGGGTTGATCAATACCACTATGGGATATGACCAACAACGGGAGCAAGGATTGGAGAAATCATCTTTAAATGAATCTGATCAACAAGAACAGAACAACAATAATCATAATGATAACATTTCCCCAGATAGATCTTCATATGATTCAGTTAAATGGAAATCAACAATTTCAAATGATTCAATAAGAGATCATAATCAGAATAATAACAACTATAACAAACAGGCATCCAATTTTACCAATTATTCCTCGCAATCAATATACGATAATAATAATAATTTCAAAAATAACAATAATCATCAGCAATCAAATACCAGAACCACAAGTATATCTGGACATCCGGCAATGACTACAACTACAACCTCCTCATCATCAACAGCAACAACATCACCTCAACAGTATAAAAACCAACTCATCAACGATGCTGCTGTTGCTGCAATGGCATCTTCGCTGGCAAAGATAAGCTTTTTGGAACATCGTATCAAACAATTGGAAACTCATATTGATAATGATCAATTTAGAATTAAAAATTTGGAATTAAGATTAACACGGTTGGAATCTTTAGGTTTATCGAAATAAATAAATAAATAAATAAATAAATTAAAAAAAAAAAAAAAATTGAATAAATTAAAAAAAATAAAATAATAAATAAATGATTTAAAAATTATTCAAACAGAGAGAAAGATATTTTTAATGATATCTGTTGGTGTGAATCATTTCTTTTTTGAGATCTTAGTATTCATTCACCACTGAATTCCCCCTTTTTCCCCTGTGTGGAGTAGCGTCCTTTTTTTTCTCCCCCTTCTTCTTTTTTACTTACTTCACTTCCTCCCCCCTCCCATGCTTTTTGTGTTCTGCTATTTTTCTATTCAATCATATATAGGGGTAAATGTTTTTTTCTTTGCTATTATAGTCCCTTTCTCCTCATATATAAATATAATGTTTCATAAGATGAATCCTCTTTTATCGCTCTTTTTTATCTTTTAATTAAATCAAAAAAAATTAAATTTGAAAAAAAAAAAAAAAAAAAAAAAAAAAAAAAAAAAAAAAAAAAAAAAAAAAAAAAAAAAAATTGAAAATAACAGAATTGTCCCACTTTAACCCTTCACGTATATATATATATATATAACATCACAAATGTCAGGGAATCCAGGAAACAAGCTATCCCTGTGGAATCCGAGTCCACCAGAAAGAGGTTCATTCCCACTAGATCATTACGGTGAATGTACCCAATTTATGCAAGACTATCTCAATTGTATGAAAATAGTCAAGAATGAAAATGCACCAAATTGTAGAACTTTGGCAAAAAATTATTTGAATTGTAGAATGGATCATGAGTTGATGGATAGAGTTACTTGGGATAAATTAGGTTTTGCCGTGGAGGAACAAGATGACGTTAAGAAAGATCAAAGTATGGTACCGTCGTCCTTGGTGGATAATAAGAGGAAAATTGATGTTGTTGAGGATAGTTGTAATAATAATCAAAATACTAATAAGGAGAAGAATTAAGTTGTTGCTCTTGTTGTTAGCATTAGCGATCGTGGTTACAGCTTTATCCATTTCATTTTCCGGGTTATTCAATCGTTGTATATAAGGTTTTCTTTGTTTTTTTTTTTTTTTTTTTATCTTTGGCACACCCAAACTCCCACCCTCCGGATTAGCTGCTTTTCGGTTTTTCTGTCATGTATATATATGTAGATGGATGAGATAGATATATTGAAGTCTGATTTATTTTCAAAGATAGAGACATGTTAGCACACTAATTTGATTAGTCATATTAAGTTCATCAAATTATGCATTAAAATTCTTGCATTTTTACAAAGAGAAGCAGAAATTAAGCCCGATGTAGTATTCCTTCACTTTATTCATCTTGATACGAAATTGAGACACAAGTTTTTTTGAAATAAAAAAATCAATCTTCATTCAAATAGTCCAACAAAAGATTAGTCAAATTGAAAAATGACCCAAACAGAGTAAAATATAGAACAAAAAGGAACAATAAAATAAACAAACAAACAAAAAAAAAAACCAGAAACACACATCATACACACAGATAAAACCTATAGCCAAACCAGAATGAGACAAGTAAAGTAATTCCATCATAGAATAGTAGAATCAATCAAATTATTCTTGACCAATAACCCCACCATCAACAGACAAAAAAAAAAAAAGATATAGATCACTATATTACTCTGAATTTGAAACTAGAAAAAAAAAACCACCCACCCCCAACAATAAAAATTAAAAAAAACATAAAATTGAGCAAAACCAATTCTTCAACCCATAACTATAACCCATTCCATTTATTCCAAACTAAAGCTCATCATATATCTGAATCATTCACAAATTTCATGCCTGTTGTCCTTGTATAGCTCCTTGCAATGATCTATAATAAAAATGAGCCACACATACTGACTTCTTTAAATACAGCCGCGCATTCGACATTACAGTTGGTTTTTTAACTTGCAAACTAGTGATGGTATTTGATAATAATTCAGAAATTTTACAACCAGTTTTATGAGAAACTTTGATAAAATTCTTGTTAAATTTTGAAATAATTTCAATATTTTTTTCCAACAACTGTTTCCCCATTGGAGCTCCTGTCTCTTTCATATAAGTTTTGAATGCTTTCATCAGTCTGGTGGATCCCTTCTGTGCTTGGGTCAAATAATCTTTGATTACAGGTGAAACTGTGTGAAAAGTCACTTTTACCTCATCAGAATCTCTTTGAATCAATTTAAACAGATTCGAATAAACTTTTCCAGAAACTTCAATTAACTTTGATTTTTGATCAGAGGCAGATTCTTTTAAACGAGGCATGTAGTCATCTTCAAATTTTTTAGAATACTCGCTAAATTTACCATGCAAAGGATCCACAACATCATTCTTAGCAAAGTTGATAAATTTCAAAAACTTCTCATCACTTTTACCAAGATCCTTTTTAATTGAGTGGAACTCGTCTCTCAGTTGTGCATAAGCAGAACTTTCGTAGACACTCTTAATAATACCATTTGATTTTTGCATCAATTTTTCTGAAAGCGATTTAGATTCAACAACAACCATTTTTGAAGATTTGGTAAACTTCTCAACATCTTTAAGAAGTACATGTGGGAAATGCTTCACTATCTTGCGACTTCTTTTGGACAATGATCCGGAATTGGTTTTCTGTATAACAATCTTACCTGGCCCACCTTCTGATACCCAAATATTAGAGCCATATTCGTCACAAAATTCATTCATAAAGCCAACCAATAAAAGACTCTTATGGTGAATGGATTTGCCTTCACATTGTTTACCCCCCAGAAAGTGTGATGGTTTTTTGATCTCTTTATCAACATCAACTCCCGATTTCGTTAACAAGATATCATGGAAACTCATAATGTCTTTGTAATACATTTCTGCATTCTCAGAGTCAACACCATAGAAAAATACTCTTTCAACATTTTTTTTCGATGGTAACCTATCAATGATTGCCATTGCTCCATTACTCTCACACATCAAGTAATTTGGAGATGGAACATATAATGAATTGAAATTTGGACTCTTGGCCTCAAGAAAAGTGATACGATGCTCCGGTAAAAATCTTGAAAAAAGCAATATACACCCACTTAGCACTAAGGTACTCCGAACCACAAAGGAAACATCAATAGTTCCCAATGATGGTTGTAATTTCAAGAAAAACCTGCTGCCGCCGATAGTTTCTCTCAATTGATTGAAGTGAGGAGAGAAATATTCATTTAAAGCCCGCTTAGTTTCGGAAATTCCAGATACAATCTTTGCATTGCAAGCTTTAAATGGACTCAAGTGACTTTCTGTAACTGATGATTCCAGTAAATCATAACAATTGATAGATCCATTTGAGGATTTTTCTTCTTGTTCTTCTTCCAATTCAACATTTTTTGTGCCTTCCAGTATCTGATGATTTCCAGCATCAACTTGAGACTCAGAATTAGCACTAACTTCTCTCATGGATAACTTAGGAATTGTAAGAGATTCATTCCAGGTGTCATCCGAGTACTTTCTTAGGGTGGTAATGGATCTTGTTCCATCATCATTATTATTAATATTATTATTGTTATGGCCCATCATATGAGAAATAGTGCTTATTGAGCTGCCAATATTTTCACCATCACTCTGCTGAGGTGGTTGACCAGAAACGGTAGTCGGAGTAATGTCTTCATCATTACTGCTTTCTGTCAACTTGGATTCATCATCATTGATAGAGGCTAAATCATCTGAGGAATAAATGACAGACCAAGAATCATCACTATCACTTTGGTTGATTACATTTGATTCATCACCAACTTTTACCAGAGTGCACTTCTCAGCTGATATAGCAGATGGTGTATTAGCGCCTTCACTGATTTCAGGAGTGGACTCATCAGCATTGATGTTTTTGATAGAAATATCGGACATAATTAGTACCTTGATTTCTTATCTCACCTTTCCTTTGTCAAAATCTGATTGATTGATAATTGATCACCTTATATCTGTAAGAGCCTTAATGACTAGAATTCAAACAATTAGTATTTGATTTAAAACATAAAAAAATATTAAAGGCATAGTGATGAAATTTGCCTTCGTCATGATAACATAATAAATTTATTATTGAAGGGGGATACGACACAAAAATAAATTGATAAATCGCTTGTAAAGCTTACTCACTTTTTGGATTATAAAATTTATTGAATAGTATGTACAGATAACGAATTAAGCCTCTGATTACAAGCTGTCGATTGATTTATTGATTTACTATTGCAAAAATGAGAATTGGTTAAGTGGCAATAATACAACTTCAAACGACTATCAATTAATTTTATAAAGTTAATTAATTAATCCTCAAACCCAATAACAACACAAAAGAGAAAGAAAAAAAAAAAAAAAAGATTAAAGATGAGATAGGGAATTGATACTAAGACACACTACCGTTTTGAAGGTACAATTTTGACACATTAAGTGGCTGAAGATGCAGATGTAGATGATGTCAAAGTTGCTGATCCATTAGTAAGTCTCTTCACTTCAGGATGTAATTCAGCCATATTATTAGAAAGTTCCATGAATAATTGAAATTGATCTTTTAGGGTATTGAACGCCAATATAGTACCACGATTCTTATCTAAACCATCGATTGAGATGTGGTCTAATCCATCGATTGTATCTTCAATCTCCAGTAAAATCGATTTATAACTGTCAATTTTTCCTTGAAATTCATCCACTTTCATTATGAAAAATTCATTTAAAGTTGCTGTGGCGTTATTTGAAACTGGTGTATCCAACGAATTCAACACCAAAGTACCATTATTATTTGTCGTTCCATTAGGAAATCCAGTATTGGTGATTTGAAGGTACAATTTCAACAATCTTTCCACCCATTTATTAAAAGCATCCAATTCCTTAGTTTTGAACTGTTCAACAAATTTCAAATCAGTTGTCAACGTTTGATTCACCATTACATACTTGCTCTCCAAAAAATTTATATCCCTTGGTATACTTTCAATTAGCTCCTTATGATTCTGCTCATCAGCCTTCAAATTGTCCGCTATGCTCATTTGTAATTGTATATAGTCATCAAATTTTTCAAGCTGGTTCTGCATCAGTTCGGGTAAGTCACTCACCCTCGTCATAGATGTTAACAGTGGTATTTGCTGTTGTTGCTGGAAGCCTTGATTATTATTTCCAAATAATCCAGAAGAAGGTGCAGAGTTTTGTGTATTTCCAAAAAGACCGCCTGTTTTATTATTATTGTTACCAAATAAACCACCTCCTAATTGCAGGTTATTATTATTGTTATTATTATTATTATTATTATTTCCAAATAATCCACCTCCACTGGTGGTGCTGTTATTGTTTCCAAACAACCCACCACTTGGATTATTGGTATTTTTATTATTTCCAAACAATCCGCCCCCTGAAGTGGTGCTATTGTTGTTCCCAAATAACCCACCAGATGATGTTGAAGTATTGTTGTTGTTGTTATTATTGAATAGTCCCCCTGGTTTACTAGTATTATTATTATTATTATTACCAAATAATCCCCCACCAGTTGTAGAGGCTTGTCCATTATTATTTCCAAACAAACCGCCTCCTGTGCTTGATGTGTTATTATTGTTGTTGTTCAGATTACCAAATAACCCACCTGTATTGTTTGTAGTATTGTTACCAAAACCTATTCCATTTGAAGTCTGATTTTGCGTTTGAGTTTGATTATTGTTGGTATTTCCAAACAAACCTGCACCTCCGCTACTTGTTGCAGCATTATTTCCAAACAAACCAGTACCACCTGTATTTTGCAGGGGTTTATTACCAAACAAACCATTTGACTGATTATTTTGCTGTGAATTATTGTTCTGACCAAATGAAAACCCAGTTGATTGACCTGCAGGGGTTGTTTGTTGAGCACCAAATAAACCAGTACCAGAATTGTTGTTATTGTTCTGCTGCTGCGAATTTGCACCACCACTAAATGAAAAAGATGTAGGTGCAGCAGCACCCGAGACAGACCTTTGAAACATTGAGTAAAGATCGTATGTGTCAATGATAGATACAATTCGTCAAGTAGTTTTTTAAAGGGCAGTGGTGATCTTTTTGTTTACACAAATTTTTCATTTTTTTCCAGCAGCCTTAAATTCTGATATTTCACCCACGACGAGTTCCAAACACCAAAAAGAAAAATTCAATTTGATCAACGAACAGAGGCAAAAAAAAAATAATCACAATATAATATAATAAAATAAACCTGCTGTCAAACAACATCAACTTAGAGAGATACCTACCGATCATCTTATTTACTGTTACATTGTATCAGGATATTTCATTTCTTTTTTTTGATCGTCATTGTGCATTTTTTTATAGTATCGATATTTGACAAGACCAGACGTCTTGAATAAATAGTTTAAACATGGGTACGTTTTAAACATTTTTGTAGTATAAGTCGATATTTTATACTAACTTTATTAATAGGTATTCCCAAATTTTTCAGGTATATCTCAGAAAGATGGCCTCAGATCAGTCAATTGATTGACGATACATCGATCCCAGTGTTCGATAACTTGTATCTTGATATGAATTCTATATTGCATAACTGTACGCATAGTAATGATGGATCGATATCGAGATTAACAGAGGAGCAAATGTTTGGTGCAATTTTTGCATACATAGATCATTTGTTCAATACAATCAAACCACAAAAGACATTTTATATGGCAATTGATGGTGTTGCTCCAAGAGCTAAAATGAATCAACAAAGGGCAAGAAGATTTAGAACAGCTGTTGAAGCTGAGAAAAATCTTAAAAAAGCCGTTGAAAGAGGAGAGCCAATTCCAAAAGAGGAACCATTTGATACAAATGCTATTACCCCAGGTACTGAATTTATGGCCCATTTGACTAAGAGTTTGAAATTCTTCATCCATCAAAAAATCACCAACGATTCAAGATGGCAGGACATAGACATCATTTTCAGTGGTCATGAAGTTCCAGGTGAAGGAGAACATAAGATTATGGAATATATTAGAACCATGAAGGCTCAAAAGGATTATAATCCAAACTTACGTCATTGTATTTATGGTTTGGATGCAGATTTAATCATGTTGGGTTTATCAGCTCATGATCCTCATTTTGCTCTTTTAAGAGAAGAGGTTACATTTGGTCGTCAATCCCAATCTGCCAAGACAGGAGACCTTTCCAGTCAAAGATTCTTTCTTCTACATATATCTCTTGTTAGGGAATACTTGGAATTGGAGTTTGATGAATTAAAAGATGAGGTTTCATTTACATATGATTTCGAAAGAGTATTGGATGATTTCATATTGGTGATGTACGTTATTGGAAATGATTTCTTACCAAATTTACCAGATCTTCATTTGAATAAGGGTGCATTCCCATTACTTATCCAATCATTTAAAGAAGGTATGAAGACCACAAATGGTTATTTAAATGAAAATGGAAAGATCAACCTTGAGAGATTGGGAGTTTGGTTAGATATTTTATCTAAATTCGAATTGGACAATTTTGAGAAGGTAAATGTTGATGTTGAATGGTTTAATAAACAATTGGAGAATATTTCTCTAGAGGGTGAACGTAAAAGAGAGAGACAAGGGAAAATCTTGTTGATCAAACAACAGAAAAAGTTGGTTGGTTTAATAAAACCATGGATCCTCAAACTTTATTCTGAAGGTTTCAACGTTGCGGAATGTCTTCTGGATGAAACTAAAATTCCATCTTTACCATTACCAACTGAACTCATCTCGGATTCAGAGATAAATTTGGATTTTATTAGAAGATTTGCTATTGATTTAGGATTGATCATTATTCACAGTAAATCTCAAGATACCTATACTGCAAAATTGGACATTGATGGTATGAACCCTAATGAGACCGAGGAGGAGTTAGATGAGAGATTACAAGAGATTAGAAAGACTATTAAAAGATATCAATCTGCTATAATAGTAGAGGATGAAGAAACTTTTGAAGATCAAAAGCACACCTATGATGAAAAATTTATCAACTGGAAGGATAGTTATTACAAAGAGAAATTTGGATTTGGTCTTGAAGATAAGGAAGACATGATTGCATTAACAGAAAATTATGTCGAAGGTTTACAATGGGTTTTGTACTATTATTACAAAGGTTGTCCATCGTGGCCATGGTATTACAAATATCACTATGCTCCAAGAATTTCTGATATCAAATTGGGACTTCAATTGAAAATCAATTTCGAGAAAGGTACTCCATTTAGGCCTTTTGAACAATTGATGGCTGTTTTGCCAGCTAGATCACGTGGGTTGATCCCAGCTGTTTTAAGACCTTTGATGGTTGACCCTCATTCTCCAATCATTGATTTTTATCCAGATGATGTTGAAATTGACAAGAATGGTAAAACTGCAGATTGGGAAGCGGTTGTTAAGTTGTCATTTGTCGATGAGAAACGGTTGATTGATGCAATGACTCCATTGTTGAAGGGGTTGACTCCAGAAGAGAAAAAACGTAATGAATTTGGTAATGATTTGGAATTTGTCTTCAACGCACAACTTAACAATATCATTCATTCACCTTTGCCAACAGCATTTGTTGATTTGGAGAACAATCATTGCGAAGAGCTTGTATTTAATTTGCCATCAATGAATGGTTTAACTTATGTTAGTGGACTTTGTGAAAATGCTTTGAAAGGGGTAAACTCCTTAGCTGGATTTCCAACTTTGTACACGATTCCATTTCAAGCCGAATTGAAGAACGAAAGTGTTGTTATCTTCAATCAACCATCTAAACAGGAGAGTATGATTTTGACTTTGGATGATATTTACCAAGGTTTGACTGTGGAACAGTATGCCATGCAATATTGTGGTAAGTATGTTTACGTAAACTGGCCAATATTGAGGGAGGCTAAAGTTGTTAAGGTTGTTGATGGCACTAATAGATATGAGAAGGTGAAAGGAAACCAATCTAAGAAGGCTAATACTTTTATCTCTTCACCTTTGGAACATTTCGAAAAAGAAGAATTCACTAAAACTAGACAAAATATGATGTCACAATATTTGAAGACCCGTGGTGTTAGATTGGCACCAATTAAAGGTATTGTTTATGTCAAGAGAGTTACTGGGTTAGTTCGTACAAATAAAGGTGCTTATGTCAAGACTTTTAGTGACGACTTACAAGTTTATCCAATCCAAGTTGTTGTTGATGAAGTTGTTAACGAAGATGAAAGGTTTAAAGAAAAGGCTCCGGTACCTATTGAAGAAGAGTTCCCAGTAGGATCTCAAGTTGTCTTTTTAGGTTCATTTGCCTATGGTTCACCAGCCAACATTGTTGGACATGGAGATGATAAGTTAACTGTTCATGTTTCCAAGATAAACAAAGAGCTGGAACCTTTGTTTGGATTACAACAGGCACAGTTAGAGTCTCGTGTTGTTCAATATTATGCTTCAGGTCAACTGGCTAAAATGTTACGTATTCCTTCGTTATTCTTGTCCAAGATCACATCAACTTTTATGATTGAAGATGATGAAGGTAAGAGACAGAACATTGGTGTACCAATGAAGTTCCAGCTGAAGGGCTTGAAAGTATTGGGTTATACAAGACGTAACGATAGAGGTTGGGAGTACAGTGCGCTTGCTTTAGACTTGATCAAAGGATATTTGAACAAATTCCCAAAATTATTCAGTACCTTGATTCCAATTTCATCGAAACAGGGAAATTCAATGCCAACTATGAAGCAGCTAAATCTTTCCAAATCAGAATTGGATGAGATCAAGAAGTACTTGAAAGTTGTTAATCTGGATTTGCAAGTTGTATCTTTGGAAAGTGAGTCGTTGTCCAAGATCTCGATTGGTAAGATTGAATCTCAAATTGATAAATTTACATCCAAACCAATTAGCTACGATACAAAGGGAATCAAGGGAATTCCAAGAAATGCCATCTTGGTTCCATCTTTATCCTATCAAGCTTTGTCCAAACAAGTTTTCAAACTTGGTGAACGTGTCATCTATGTACAAAGTTCGGGACAAGTTCCAATTTTCAGTAAAGGAACAGTTGTTGGAATCAAATCTCTTGGTTCAAAGAATTTGATTCAAGTTTTATTCGACCTCCCAATCATGAGTGGTAATAATATGGATGGTAAATTGAGAACTCAGAGAGGATTAACTGTAGATTCTTCGAATTTGTTGAATTTAACAACGCCACAATTAGTTTATCACTCCAAGGTTGAAAAGACGCAGAAAACTGTTAAGAAGCAAGGTTCGACAAAGGAGGCAATTGAAAAGGCTAAGGCTAAGCAAGAACTGATTAAGGCTAAGAAATTAGTCAAGCAACAGGAGGAGGAAAAAGCAAAGCAAGAGTTGTTGTCATTGATCAAAGGTGGATCTCATGATGAACCAGTTACAAGTACCTCCAATTCACTGCTCCCACAAAACTCTATTCATCATGATAATGGCACTGTGAAAAATATATTCAGTTCAGTTATGGGTAATGTTATGGGTCCCATCCCTGGTCCACCACCTCAATTTTCGCAACAATTTTTGATTAGACCACCTTTTCAGCCTCAAGAACCACCACAGACCCAGCAGCAACAGTTTTTAAGAATTAATCAAGAAGGATCACTGGAAATTAAACAACTATTGACCAGAGGTGAAGGATGCGGTGGTGAACAGAATTCAACTCAAAATAATAATAGCAATAAGAGTAATAAAAAGATTATTGATGGCGGTAAGAAATCATTTGATAAAAATGGACAAAATAAAAACGGTACCAAGAAGAAGGTTGTAAGAACTGTTCCACCACCTTTATGAACGTTATGATTATGTCTATTTTATATATATATATATATTGTTGTAATATGTACAGTACTGTTTTTATTAATTTAGTTTTTGTCAAAAATATTAAACGCTGTAGTGAATACTATTATTATACCGTTAAATCCCTTGTTTTTTGAAAAAAAAAAAAAAAAAAAAAAAAAAAAAAAAAAAAAAAAAAAAAAAAAAAACTAAAAAAAAACAATTGTTATGACGGAGGGTAGATATAGTAGGAGCTTATATTATCATTAGAATGGCACAATCTTCTTCATCATCATTACAAGACTATTTGTCGAATAAATATCTATCGAAAAAGGAACAGAAGAGACAAAAGAAATTGAATAAAGAGTTACAATCAGTTCAAAGAGTGAAAATTACACAACAACAACAACAACAAAAAGAACTAGCAGATGATAGTAATGACGATATAGTACATGTGGAACATTCTTATGAAGATGTTTTAAATAAAAAAAATAACATCATTGATTCTGATAAAGCGATATCGAGCAATGATGATGATAATGGTGATAATATAGAGAAAATCATTAAAAAAGATGAAGTTGATCACAAGATAGATCAAACAGCTGATCCAATGTCAATTTTCCAATCGGTAACGATAAGTACAACAAGACAACAGAAGAATTCCAAATACAGTACCAACAGATTTAAAATCAGACTGGGATATCGTTG
>JAJLSQ010000032.1:59601-140617 GCA_030567715.1 Nakazawaea wyomingensis
AAAAAAGGTGAGTACACTACCATTTAATATTTTTAGGGGCTGTCTGATTCATTCGGGTGTTGTGTGTTCCATGTTATTTCCCACCCCTCCTTCCATTCCACCCACTCACTCAATCAAAAAAAAAAAAAAAAATGCGGAAATCAAAGTGTCCCGGAGAAAAGTAATTTGTGGGGAGCAGAGAGGGGACTCATAACATATATATATATATATGAGAGAAGGAGCAGATACCTGGATAAATTGATAGATTCTTTTAATTATGTATCACCATTATTATCAAGTATATCATCATCAACTATTTAACTAGTCACGAGACACCCCACCAGATCTCATCCATCCATCCATCCATTCATCCAGTCAAAGACCAGATAAATATAGATATATCTATATATAAGATACATATATCTGTTGTTGTATTTGAGGATACGAAAAGGATAGAAAATCAACAACCATTTGTCCATATAAAGTGTTTGTTGTTTTCGATCAACAATTTGATTAGAATTGATAAAATTTCCATTTGTTGTCTTGATTATTGAATTATTGTCACTGTGCACTACTATTTCCCCACTATACTGGTTTGTTTCGATCGAGGAAACATTTTGAAGAAGAAGAAGAAGAAGAACAACAAAGAAGTAGCAAAAAAAAATTTCTTTCTTTTTTTTTTTGGATTTTTTTTTCCTGTTTTTTTTTTTTTTGTTAAAGAGAGAGAGTGTGTGACTAAATTTAGAGTGAGTTTCTGTCAATTGCATGAAAAATATTCAACATAAATATATTTAAGTCCCACCAAAGGAGTTAAGGGTTCATTTCCAATCTCATTCAACTCAAATGTCATACACAAATCCAAGATGTCTACTGATACCGCAAAGCAACTAGAGTTTCCACTTCCAAAGCCCATTCAAAAGAAACACTTACCCAAGTTGTTGAAGTTTACCACGTTTGAAGAGGATGAAATTTTAAAACTATCCCCTATCGAGATTAACTCCAACTTGACAAAGATTTTCATCGAATACTCCAACTCTAATAAACTGATAACTTTGGATGAGTTTAGACAAATATTTAACTATCATGAAAATTCTGATCTATTATTTCTCGTTGCCATAAATCATCAGGGATCCAACAAAGCTTATTTGGATTTGAACGATTGGATCCAATTTAGCACAAGATTGTTGTTTCTCAACAATAACTATGATATCAAATATAAACAGTTGAGAGTGGCTTCTATAAAGAATATCGATTTGGAAAACGATGATGAGTTTAAGTTTGCATTTAAACTTTTCAAAATTATGGAACAAGTGTTGATCGATGAACATACAAATACAGATGAAAATTCCATACAGTTTGATAACTTTTCGTATATCGTTAACTTGTTCAATCCAGAGAATTTGAAAAAAATCACATCATATCTCGATAGTAATAATAAGTCACCAAAGGTGTTGGATTATAAGACTTTTATTAGTATCGTCCATGATTTACCCATCATTAGTTTCCAATATGAATTCAAAAAATCCTTCAACAATTCAATATCAGTGGAGGAATTCAAAAATCTCTTACATCAAGCAGTTTTTAAAAATCAAATTCCACTGGAAATTTTGAACAAAATAGATGATTTATTACCTTATTTTTCTTTCTCTGATGAGTTGAATTATAAACAATGTACCACAATCATACATTTTTTACAAAATTTACCCAAATTTAACTATTTATTAATCAACAATATTTATCAAACTGGTACTTCATCAAATAATTTGATCACTGTTGACGAATTTTATAGATATGTCAATGATTACAACAATTTGATTCCAAATCTACAATCTTTGACGGACATAGATGAAATTGATTTGTATTTTTATTGGAACTCGATTATTTTGAATGAACATTTGAATAACTCTACAACAAGTAGAGAAGCAATCAACAAGTTGGAAGTTTTAACTTTATTGAGTGATTTTGATATTCGTTCAACAAGAGATATCTTACATAAAAATGGTCAAAAATCAATAACAAGTCCTTCTTCATCTTCTGCTTCACTGGCAAAAGATCAACTTTCTGAATCCATTCTTTCATTCCTGTTGGGATCAATTGCCGGAGCATTTGGTGCTACGATGGTTTATCCAATTGATTTGGTGAAGACGAGAATGCAACTGCAGAGAAGTGTTAAGTTATACAGTGGATATTTCGATTGTTTTATAAAAGTTTTCAGATTGGAAGGATTTAAAGGTTTTTATAGAGGTATTGTTCCACAATGGATTGGTGTTGCACCTGAAAAACTGATCAAGTTGACTGTTAATGATTTTGTCCGTAAAATTGGATCGAATGAAGATGGTTTTGTTCCATTTAAATGGGAATTATTTGCTGGTTGTTGTGCAGGTGCTGCCCAAGTAATTTTCACAAATCCATTAGAGATTGTCAAGATTAGATTACAAGTTCTGGGTGAATCACAGGTGAAAATTTCAGCTTTTCAAATAATCAATAAATTAGGATTAAGAGGATTATATAAAGGTGCTTCAGCTTGTTTGCTGAGAGATGTTCCCTTTAGTGCTATTTATTTCCCCACATATGCTAATTTGAAAAAATACTTGTTCAAATATGATCCTTCAGATGCGTCAAAAGTGCAACATTTATCATCATTACAATTGTTAATTAGTGGTGCATTAGCTGGTATCCCTGCTCTGTTTTTCACTACACCATTCGATGTTTTAAAGACAAGGTTACAAGTGGAGACAAAACAACATGAAACGAAATATTTAAACATGAGACATTGTTTTCAAACAATTTTAAAAGAGGAAGGTTTTAGAGCATTTTTCAAAGGTGGATTGGCTAGAGTTTGTAGATCATCACCACAATTTGGTTTCACTTTACTGAGTTATGAATTATTACAAAAACATCTATCATATGACGCATTATTTAACAATAAAAAAGATCAACATCAAATCACTTTGAAAAGTGATGATAATTCCAGTGTATCAACAAGAGGTATCCAAGTGATCAATCCATCCAAGATTTCCATGGAGACAGGAAATACCGAGTATACCAATTTGAATCGGTTCAACTTTTATGGAATTGGTAATAATACCAATTTTCAAGAACAATCTCAAGCTTTTATTAATACTGATTTGAAAGATTCATCATATGGATTGGATAATCTTTTACAATTTAAAATGTTGAAAGATTTTGATAAATTTAGTAAAATTTGCAATGATTTCCAATTTAGATTTGATAAAGTTGATTACTTGAAATTGTTACAAAACTAATGAATTAATTGATTTTATCTATTATATATAAATTGCCAAAACATTTTTTGCATTATGATTTTCATGTTATTGTGTGTTATCATGTATTCTTATTCACTTTTTGTTTTTTCCTTTTTAGTTTCATATACGCCTTGGTTATTCCATTACTAACTACTACTACATGTTTATGAATTTTATGAATTGACGACATTGATTATATTTAATATACTAATTTATTTTTTTCCATTACAAATTTTGCAAGTAATCTTATATAATTCCCTTTTCTCTATCATTTAAAAAATCTTCTAATTCCTCATAAACCCAATCATCCACTACAAAATCTCCAGATTTGATACATTGATTCAATTCTTCATCTCTGAAAACGTACAAACCACATTGTTGTTTCACATTTTTGTTATTATCAACTTGTAACTCAACACTATTCACCAACCGAATCAACAGTTTCATTCTATTTATTTTCTTCAGTTTCAGCTTGAACTCCTGGCTTTCCTGTGTGTTGGGGAATTCCGATTTGTTCAAACCAGGTGCATCTATCGATAAATTGAACAAATTCCCACCACCATGTCTATGATGTATTTTGGAAATGATCCCATTAAGACGATCTGTCTTTGATAACAGCATTGGTTGACCTGAAGAGTTGAAAAACTTTATACAGTTGGCACATTTACAACGATCTGAATTTATGTTATTTGAAGTATGCTGCTGAAACCTGTTTCTTGTATATAACCCTTCTTGATCATGTAATAAAATTGGGTTAGGTTGAAAATCTTCAATGATCCAATCACGATTCTTATTAAAATTTCTACTCAAATTGATAATTTTATTGCTCTTTGCAAAATTCAACTTGTTTTCGTTATCTTTGATTTTTGGTTTGATATTAGAATTATTTGTTGTGATGTTGGTGATATCTGATAAGGGAACACGTTTCTTTTGACGAGGAATTAATTCCTCATAATCCTTTTGTGAATCCTCAATGATCTTTCTTTTTTTCTGAGATAGAGGAGAATCTTCTGATATTAACAGTATTCCTTGATTATTCCCCTCATGTACCTCTTCCTCTTCTTCTTCATCATCATCATCGAAATCAATATCGAAATTATTATGAAATATTGAATATGAGTTTCCTTGAAGTTGAGGTAATGGCGGTTGCACATCTTCATATACATTTTCTTCATCATCTGGAGATTTATCGTGAGATGATTGCAGTACAGCTATTGCAGGTTCTGTACCAGTTTCAGAAGACGAGTATTGAGTTGGACTTAATCGCTCCCCATTAAGAATAGGTGGTGATGAGCTGGGCACCTGATGTAAATCCAAGTCCTGTTCTTGTTTTATCATCATATTATCCAATTCTGGTGAACTATATCTCGACAGATGCATATATGACAATATGTTGGATTGTTGTTGTTTTGTCTTGATTTGTTGCTGCTTTGTGGATCCCAGTGTTTTCCCATTCAATTGTAACGTTAATTTCTGAATCTTGTTCTTATACTCCGAGATCTGATCATTCAACTCATTCACCGTCTCAACAAAATGTTTATTCAATTGCTGATATGAATAATTTTCTTTCTGGTTCAGTAATTGGCTCTCCAAGGCCTCATTTTGTTTTCGTAGCTTAGAAAGCTCTTTTTCATTTCGAATTGTTAGTCTTATTCTCTCTCTATTCAATCATTTTCTTCTAAACTTCTTGTGTCACTTACCTTTCTCATATTTAGCTGAAACATGCTGCTCTAAAGCTTCTAGCACTGGGGTAATCCCTATGATTGCTTCTTCAACCAAATATTGATTACGCATATAAATAATAAATTAACAAGTCAGTAAGTATGGTATATCAGTCAGTCCAGTTACTTCTGCCTGGTGTTGATTTCATCGATAACAATAACAATAAAGACGCGATCCCCCGGTTTTTGAGTTTTTGTACACTTACTTTCAATAATCAATGTAAGGCGCACCACACCATCTGGAAGCCATTTATTAGCAAAGCTTCTCAATAAAATCTTCAACACGTCCTAGTATTAGGCCATTTCACTATTAGATCATCCCCAGTATGGAGTTATTGCAGCAATAAGTAGCATAAAAGCTTGTTAGACTCATCAACTTAATATAATTATATCTTTTCGATCAAGTCTTTAATCTATGGTTAAACTACAAGACTAGAGAGAGCCAAAAAAATGAAATCGACCTTACCTCACTCACATCTTTTTCATCATGAGCCAGCCAGCAGCAGCAGCCAAGCCAGCTTTGAAATTTATGCTTACGTTCAAAAAACTACAAGTCAATTTCAAATAGTAATCAGACTAATCTTAATTCTGGTGTTTATGATACATATCTTCACAAATCTCCACGGCGCTTCCACAACTTCTCCTTGCACAATGTGTTAACAACCTTCCATGTTCTCTAGTCAACTCGTTATCACTTTGTTGGAAAATAGGTGCAACTAATTTGAGTAATCCTACAACTAATTGTTTATTCTTAATCAACTCAATCTTTTCAGCATACTTTAACATCAATTGATGATTTTCTACTCCGGATTGATGAGTAAAATGGGCTTGTAAAGGCTGATTATCACATAACTTGCATACTTCGTTCCTGATACGCAATAAGTAATCATAACCATCTTCCTGTTCTCTAATCTCTTCCAACGTTTTCGACGGATCATATTTCAACACTGTATTCTCAATACCTTCACGTATATAATTGTAGTCCCAAAGAAAAACAATACACATTCCAATCATAGTTGATCTGTTGAACGCATCGGTCACTGTAGAGTAAGTCAATTTCCCATCAGGATCTTTTTCATCATCTTGGGGCTTTAAGAACATCTCCCATAACAACAAATAACATTGAATAACACATATCCTAGCATCTTTGGACTTGAAAAAAAACTCCATCCTATTACGAATCAGTATCCTATCATTACTACTAGGTCTAACATTCATCCAAAATGGTGCCCCAGCCATTATTATGAAATCGTAATGAGGTATCCTAATGTACAAGTTTGCAATATGGTACGCTGTATGTTTACAAGTTGAATCTTGACATGAATATTGAGGAATCAATATATTGGTATCATCTAACTCGTCCGATGCACTGTAAATAGATGTTGTAGAATTTGGTGAATTGTGTTGTTGTTCAAAATTAAGTGGAGATACCACATCATTGCTGTGAGAATGAGAGATCAATGTATTGCAACAACTTCCAGCGATATCGGTTTTCCATATTGATAGCAGTAATGAAATTGCATCTTTCCAACCTCTGTTGAATTGAGTTTGTGGTTGATCAAATTTTTCCAATCCATATGAAATTTGCATTTCACGTTGTTGCAGTTGAAACATTATAGAAAGTAATCCAGCAAATAAAATTTCCTTTCCAAAATTTGTAGTATCCACTTTCTTATCGTTTAACATCAGTTTCAAAGTATCCAAGAAAAGAGGTTGCTTTGGTACCACAGTACCGTTCTCATCATTATTCACTTTCATGTTTTCCCACAAGTCATCATCACAAGGTAAAGGTAATTGAATCTGATGAGCAAAAATCATTACTTGATGACCATATCTGATAGCATCAATGACATCAAGATAAAATACGGCAAAAGTGATTCTCTTCATCGATTCAATTTTGACCCATCTTTTCCAAATATCATGATTGGTTAACTCAGCTGTATTTTTGTTGTCCAATTTTATAGGGTTACCACCCAAAGAAGGTGATCTTCTCAATAATTGTATAATTGTTCCATGATGTAAATGTGCTCTTTCGTGGAACACCCTGGTACTGCACGATTTCTCATAAAATTCCAACATAACCAAACTTTGAAAAACCCAAAGCTTAGATGGAGGTGCAAATTCTCTAGATGAAAAAATTAACCATCTCAATGGTTCAGCTATTGTGAGACCCAAATCAAAAGCCTTTTCAAATTTTGACAGTTTGCTTTCTAGCTTGGATTTTCTAATATTATAATATGAACAATTTACATATCTTGTTCCGATCATTATCATTGCCAAAAGTAATAATATTGGCAGCTCAACGGTGGTAAAAGATGGTTTATGTAAAAATGGTAAGGCAGGATGGAAAAATCTCCAATAATTTTCAAGTAAGTCTTCAATGTTGGATATTGTGAAATCAATATTTTTAGCCAACAGTGGGATTAACTTGATCATATCTGTGTACATAAGATCATCAATCTTAATCAACTTACTCTTATACTGAGTATACTTATTCATGCCATTTCCAGGAAATAAGGTGGGATCATTAAACATATTCAACAACAACGAATTTGGAGATATTTGCAAGTCACTATTAGCTTCCTCATTGTCCTCAGCTGAAAATAGTGACTCAATGCTAAAGTTGTTAGTGGAGCTGAAGAAGATCGATTCAAATTCCCGATCTTTCTGATCCTGACTTTGCAACAGTTCTTGTGTATGTTGCTTTTGTGTAGATGAAACATGTTGTGAGTTTTGAGCTAATAACCTAACTGAGTCATGTTGCAGTGCTTGTCTGGTGTAAGATTCGTTAATGGTATTCACAGTTGTGTTCGATGTTTCAGGGTTGAATATCCAATCCATAAGGTTACTAGAAGGTGTCGGTGGTGGTGGTGGTACTGAACCTTGAGGCACTGATTGTTGTTGTTGTGGCTGTATTTGTTTTTGATGTTCTATAAGCGGAGATTGTTGATGGGCTTTTGGTGGTTGCATTTGTGGATATGACATCTCAGGTCTGGGTGTGGAAACAGTTGAAGGAGAAGAAAGCAGTGGTGATAAGGATACTTGATTAATAATCTTCAGCACCTGTGGCAGACGCTCATTAGTAGATTGAGTCTGCTCAAAGCTGATCTCAATATTTTTTTGTCCCAAATTATCTGTTTTCTTACCATCAAGCATGAAATAACGATCACGATTCTTTTTATAGTTACGTTCACCTCCTAGTTTTCTTATGTTTTTGAAGTCATTATTCTGAATCTTCTGAGTTCGGAGTTCATGTCTTTTCAAATGTCTTTTGAGTAAATCATTTCTGACAAATGTTTTGGAACAATTGGTGTAATGACATTTGTAGATCACTTTTGGATTATGATTTAACTTGTGTCTCGACAAATGCTCACTTCTGGAGAATTCTTTGTCACAGCCAGGTTCAGGGCATTTGTAAATGGGCTTCACCTCAGTTGGTGAGGATTGCATCTAGAATAATATTCTCTTACTATTGGATATTCTATTCTGAGTAGCATTCAACTAAAAATTTGATAGATTTTGGTTTTTGTTTTTCCGAATTGTTTGGAACTTTTTTTGTTTTTTTGCCAAAGACCAAATAAGTAAATAAAAGAAGGATATGAATGCCGGGCCAATTTCGTGTGATAATGATGGAGACACAGATTATGGACAAGATGATTCAAAAAAGTTTAGAATAAAACACATGCGGCTAGGTAGCCAACAATAGAAATCAAATGAAAATTTAAAAACTTTTGTTCCACTCATTAGTGTGGTTAGTAATTTCAGAAAGTAATAATTTTACCCCAGATTCCGCACAAAGTTTTGTTTTTTTTTCTTTCAAGTTTTCGGGAAAACGTGGGATTGTAGCTGCTTAACAAATATATGAATAAACTTAGTTTGCGAATGGTTATTGTACCGAGAGAGATAACGTGGGTAATGCGTGATGGAAAAACTATTGAAAAAATTGGAGATCAACTGAGGAAAAACATAACTCCATTCAGTACTATTATTATTAATAATATTATTATCATTATTATTGTTAAGATCTATCATTCATAATATTCCAAAGACTAAAAACAAAAATACAGAAAACGTCAAGGACCTCAAAATAATAACAAGAAAAAACCCCAAAACAAACTAAACTTTACAATTATCAAATGCCAAAAGAATTAAACAGAAAAAACCAAGAAGTGCAAACGCTCAACTAAATTTGATGGATGAATAAAGAATAATGGTTATCTCTATTATACCAATAAAACTGCATTAACACATCCATCTCTATCTGGTTCATTGGTTATCTGTGCATATTTACCCCAAACAACTTTACCACCAGCGGTAACCATACCCAATTCACTCACATTGACCTCAATAATGGTACCCTTTGTCAATACACCTAATTGTGTATACATAGCACTCTGTGGATTTTTCTTGACCGATAATATTGGTAAAAATACTGTAACTTTTAATTCAGGGTGGGTCACGTTCAGTTTCTTTTGTCTCAAAGCTGATGGTCTGATGATTCTTTCCATCTTTACTGGTCTACGTGTGAAACCTTCACCGACAAAAGTATGTTTTGTGATCATTCTTTTCCATGATTTACTCTTCTTTGTACCAGTTTTGATAACCTTGAACATCTCTTCTTCACTTATACCTCTAACTTTTGGTAATGGAACACTAAATTTGTCCAGCTTTTCTAATCTCTTTTGTTTAATAGAAGATGAAATTGCCTTAGCGGAATTGTTTGTCTGTCTGTCCAATAAATAAGTTGGTAAGGCTTCATCATTTTCAATAGCTGGTTTGGATGGACCATTGATCTTACTCTCTTCATGAGCTCTAATCTTCTTTTTCAATTGTGTCTTCTCATTATAACGCTTCTTAGCAAATTGTTTACCTCTCCATCCCTTCAAAGTTTGGGCATCTTTGGCAACTCTATGGTGTTCTCTGGCCTCCTTCTTTCTTTTCTTCTCCTCATGGTCTAATCTCCTACCATGTTGCTTGATATGTTGTTCAATATATTCGTTTTGAGGCTATCATTGAATTCATAATTGTTAGTACAGTTCAGTTTTGGTTATTAGTAACCGGTTCAACATAATGATAAAATCACACATACCATATTGGATAGATCTAATAATGCAAAATGTATCTATCTACTGTTGATACTAAATTACTTGATACAGAGTTAAACATTTAAAAAATTTTCTTTTCACTTTTTAGAAAAAAAAAAAAAAAAAAATTTTCTATATCTCTCAGGGGCTGTCTCATCTCTGCAAAAAAAAATTTTCAATTTAAAGAAAATAAAAACATAGCTTGATAGCTTGATAGATATAGTTCGTGACATATATATCAACTAGATATTGATACTAGAAAAAATGACTGAAGAGAAAAGCGACCTGCAACAGGAAGTTCTAGATATTTTCAAAGGGATGTCCACTTCGTTGGAATCTACATCTCTGTCCCTTGATAAATTGACTGAATCCATAGCAGAAGATTCGCATCCACAGTTGATTCAACAATTAATGCAGCAGCTTGACACACCGTTTCCCGAGGGAGTCTCATTGTTGTCTTTGAAAAACTCATCGATGCTTTCTTATTTGAATCAATTGTTGTTGATAATACTCTCCCAGGTGGAGAGACTTGAAGTTGGCCTGGATAAGATCAACGAGAAGAGAGTACAAGCGATCAAAAATTCTATCGTGCAAAGAGTCACCATGGAGAGAGGTGTCAAAGGTTTAGAAAATAGATTAAGTTATCAACTTGATAAGATGATAAGGGCGTACGAAAGACTGAAGGACGATTTCAAGAGTACAGGACAGAAACCTAATGCGAAGGATGAAAGAAATGTTGATGGAGAGGTTAGTGGTGATTCGGATAGTGAGGAAGACAGTGAAGCAGAGGACATTACCTCATATAGACCAGATGCTCTGTCTTTAGGAGCATCCTTGGAGTTGAAGAAGAAGAAAGATCTGAAAAAATCAGGAATAATTTCTGCTAAAGGAGAAAGTGTATCATCTGAGGAGAAGTATAAACCACCAAGAATTAGTGCCACATTACCACCGACAATTAACCTGGAAAAAGCACCAAAGGGTACCACGAAGACAAGGAAATTACAAAGTATGGAGGAATTCCTTAGAGAACAAGGTGATGCTCCACTTGTAGAAGAAAGTATTGGTTCAACTATCTTGCAACATGGTAGAGGTGGTATCAAGACTAGTCGTGATAAGCAGAAAGAGCTGGAGATTCAAAAATACGAAGAAGCCAACTTCACCAGGTTGAGTGAATCGATGGTTTCTAGTAAGAAGGACAAAAGACGTGCCAAGAGACAACAGGATTTGAATGTGTTTGGTGGGGAAGATTTCGGTATGTTCAACAACAAGAATCGTGATATTGGTGAATCTGCGTCAAGAAAGAGGAAACCAATGACTGCTTGGGATAAAGCAAAGAGAAAGCGGACATGATTTTTCATTGGGTTTAATATGATGAGGGGCCCGGGTCTCCTCAATAGGAAGGTGCGCTTCCGTTAATGAAGGTGCCTTCTCCTTATTTTTTTTTTAATGCAGCCCCAAATTAATTTTACAGCCGCATATGAGAGGTTCTTTTTTGAGGGACAGATGTCGTGTATGGGTTCAAATCAAATCAGTAAGGCTTCCTGATTGGGTAACTTTTTAGTTTTTTTAGTTTTTTTTTTTTTTTTTTTTTTTTCATCAGCGGAGAAGGAGGATAAATAGATAAATCTAATCAATTAATGAATAAGAAGAAACTTGTGAAGTATACTAATATAAAGAATTGAATTGGATACTTTGAGGAAATTCATTTTTAATAAGTTATCTAAAAAACATGTTTGCTGAACTTAATTGTAGAATATAATTAAATAATAGGGCAAATATTAAAATAGACAACTTCTTTAATTTTCATATTAAAAAATAATAAATATACAGAAACAAAATTAGTTTTAGTAGTAATAATAATTGCAGTAATGATGATAATGGTAACTGTGATGATGAAATTTCCGATACCGATTAACGGACAAGTGATGAAAAATGGTGATAATAAAAATACTAATAACAATAATAAATGAAAAAGAAACTTGATCTCCCTCCAAAAAAAAACAAAACCAGTAAAAATAAAATATAAAAACACAATAATGGATAGATAATAGAAAGACAAAAAATAATACAAAATCATAAATAAAATAATAAAGAAATGAAAAATGATTATTGATGATAGAAAACCCTCAATTGGAATAAAGGAAAAAAACTTTTGTTTCATTATGATAATGTGAAGATGATGATGACACAACGCATTAGAGTAGTAATATATGTGTCATTATTGAAGCAACAATAGGTTGTGTATACTTTTTTCTTCTTTCAATATATTGCATGTGTGCAAATGTTGTTGCAAACAAAAATCCATCAACTCATAATCATTGCAATAATAAGCCTCACAACAAATAAAAAAATTGGAAGTAAAAAAAAACAGGCATGGCGGGTAATAGCAAATAATTAACAGAAAAACTCAACCACACACACATACATACAATCAAATTAATTAGTTTAGTTAATTAAATCTGCTCAAGCAGTGTAATAATTGTTGATATTGCGATTCTCGTGGACAATGCCACCACGAGGGTTCAAATTAGTATTATTTAACTCATTGAACGAATTCACACTATAATTACTGCCATCATTATAAAATTGCCAATGTTGTTGTTGTTGACTGGAATTATTAAAAGATGGCATATGTTGTTGTTGCTGTTGTAAAGATGGACTTGGCATACTGATAGAGTTTGCAGCATTGATGCGATGAGATGGTGTTGCAGATGAAGCATTAACAGCATGATGATTAAATGTAGAATTAGTCGGAGCAGTATTATTAGTATTGAGAGCATTGGACGAAAATGATGAAGATGATATATTTGGTGTAGCGGCATTGATATTGGTATTTGTATTATTATTTGATGTTGAAGTAGCCATCAACAATTGATGATTCAAATTTGGATTTGAGTTCAAAATCATTGAAATCTTGGACTGGATACGTCTACCAAATGGAGTAGTCTTGATTGTAGTGATCAAAGGTTTGATATTGGCAATCAATTTTAACTTGTACTCTTCATTAGAAATATCCAAAGCAGTTTGAATAACATAATTTCCAAATTGATCCTTCATCAAGATGGCCAAGTTTTGTGGAATCAATATGATTTCAATCATCAGCGATTGGAGTGGTAAATTAATAGATGAAATTTTTAGGCATTTTTCAACAACATTGGAGGAGAATTTTTGAATTGAAAGTATTGGAATGGATGGAATGATCTTCCAGATCAATTTTTCATTGATTTGATAATTATTTAAAGAAAGTAAATATTGAACGACATAATTACCAAATTGATCTTGCATCAAAACGATTGAATTATTGATGATCTCATCGCTCAATTGTTGCAATTGGGATAAATTGCAATTGTTTAAACATTTCTGTAAAACGCAACAACCATGTTTATGGGTACTAACTTTGATGATATTAGCACAAATCGAAGTGATGATAAATTGACAATCCTCGCTTGAAAATTTGTTGATACATTTTTGAATCACGTGGTTTCCATTCAAATCTTGGATCAACTCAACAACATAGTTTGATAAGGCATCTCTAATCATTGAAATTTGAATCTCAGTTGAGACACAATCAATCATTTTTTGTAATGCCCTAGTACCATGTTGATTCAAGGCAATTGAAAATAGATTAGAACAGCAATTCTTGATCAACAAGTTCTTCTCCACATCTGAACAAAAATCTAATATTTTCTGGACAAGGTAGTTTCCAAATGGGTCAATCATTAATTCAAAAGAAAAAGGATAAATCTCATTAAATATCATCTTAAAGTTAGCAGTTGACTCATCAATCTTCTTCTGTAAGAAACGGCATCCGTATTGATCTTTGGAAAGAGACAAAATCTCGCCACTTAAAGTTTCAAAAGGAACAGAATTCAACTTCATTATGATATCTCTATCCATCGACTTCTTATTAATGTGACCGCTATTACCATTATTGATGATCATGTTATTATCATTACAACCAGGGCCAATGTTCATCATACCTTGATTCATATTGCCAGTGTTATTTTTATTACTCATCATATAATTGAAAGAGTTTGACCTTGAATAATTCATTGATGTAGAAGGAGGTAGTTTTCTACTGTTATTACCATTGACTTGAGTGGCAGTAGTATTAGCAGCAGCAGAAACATTATTAAAATTGATTGCTGGTTGTAATTGTGGCATGGACATGACTCTCTTCTGTTGTTGGGGTTGTTGAGCTTGTTGAGCTTGTTGCATTTTTGAAAAATCGCCATTGTTGGTCAACAACAAGTCCAATTTGGAGCTTGACGAGTTCACGTTGTTGTAATTGTGTTGATATGTATAATGATTATTATTACTGTTGTTTAACGATGTTGTAGTTGCCGAGGATGTAGTAAAAGCGTTGCTTGGAATTATATTTGACAAAGAGTTACTATTCCATGGCGAAAACTTATGATGACTATTACCGTTATTATTACTACCGTTGACAGAACAACTGCTCAACTCTGGTGGAGTCAATGGTTCCAGAATGGATGATTGCAAAGACAGAATGGAATTGATGGATAAATTCTGTTGGTGATTTGGCACTCTTTCTTGCAGTTGTTGTGATAAAGGAGCTGGAATTGCCAGAGTTGAATGTTGTTGTTGTTGTTGTGACATCATGGGAAAGAACAGCGGGGATTGTTGCTGTTGCTGGTTGTTGTAGAACAGTTGTTGTTGAGATTGTTCGATTGGGTAAAGTGGATCGTAGTCAAACTAGTTGTACAGGTTAAGTTAGGTTAGTAATAGGTAGATGGGGTGGATCAAAGAGACATCAAAGACAACAACAATAAGAAGATGTGAGCAACACGGTGGTATCATTATTGATGAGATGGTAGTTCATCAAGTGCACAACAGCCCTCAAATGACTTGACACTTCTTCACTTCCCACCAGCCTAGCCAGCCGGAGAGAAGGGGTCAGAATCTTCTTTTGCGTAAACTTGTCTCTCTCTGTGTGTTTGTGTGTGTTTGTTGTGCAAATAGAAACAAAAACAAAAATAAAAAAATAATTACCTACCATTATTTATTATTATTAATCTTTGCCCTTTATCTGTATGTGCCCCTTTTTTTGCTATTCTTGGTGATATGAATAAACTACTAAATTTACTCAAAGTGGAGGATGATAGATAGAAAAATGACTATCTATATCAGATTGATTGTGTATGATTTAGTATCGATATTGACTGTATATCAATCGTCCTCTCTATCTTTAGTTGTCTCTGCAACTTTTCTTGTTTGTAGTAGTGGTGAAGATGAGTTTCTTTTTTCCTCAGATATTTGGGTTTTGGGTTTTGCTTTTTGGATTCCTATTTTTTTGGGCTTTTGCTTCTTTTTTTTTTCCTTGTGGGTATGTGTGTGGGAATGAAATTAAATCCGGGACTTCTTTAAGATCAATTAGGGTAGGATCAAAATATGGATAGATATATATATATGAATTGATACTGGTTACCTCTGTTTGATGAATGTTTGTAGTTTGTCAATTCGCGGAGGACTTGACGGATAAAAAAGTACACAAGAAATGACCAGAGTTGATTATGATGATCCAAGTTATCTAATTAGTTATAAATGCTTCCGAATGTTTGAGTTAAGCACGTATGGATCGATGAATCGATGTATGGGTAAGCTCTTGTTGAAAGATGTGATATCCCTTGCAATGTTAAAGGTGTTTTAGTGATTGTATATCTGTATATATATATATATATATCTATGTCTAAAGAGGAGATGTATAAAATACAGGAATCAATTCTTCATATATATATATGTATCATAACAGCACAGAATCCACTACCAAGACATGTGTTTAGAGAGATAAATATAGACAGGCAAATTTACATAGTTACGTTACTTAACAGCATCATCTTCGAGACAGAGAAACCAAAACATCATCACCATCATCTATTTTATTCTCACACTTAGTTAGACAGACAGACAGGTGCATACATATCCACAGATCAAATGTGCCCTTCAAGACACAGGGATGGTAGGTGTCTATGGATTTTGTGCACTACCTTCTGTCTCAGGCAGAGAAGGGGGGGTAGATGGGAGTGACGGGCAAACAGGAGGGAAAGGCAATAAGATAATAGTTAGATAGTTGAAGCCGAAGTCGAGGTCCAACGGACCGAAACTCTCAATTTTTTTGGTCTCTAAACGGTTGCACATGACAACCGAACTTTTTTTTGTGGCAAAGAAAGAAGCCTGTGGCACAATTGGATTGTTGGCGCAAGACTTGAAACCTTCAATAGTGGCTCAGTCAGTAAGTAGTTATCTTTTGAACTGAATTCGATAGATCTACTAAGCATTAAAAGATTTTAAAGTTTGATTATCCATGATCTAGAAATCATTTTAATTTTGTTTGGTTCACAAATTCGAAAATAGCTCATTTTCAGCTTGATAGTTGATACCTTCCAGTTAACCTTGCAAAACAATAAAAGAAATTGGGTACAATAATAACAATTCTTGAGGAATAGTCCTTTCTATGTTATATATATATATAATGCTTTGTATATTGGTATTTTCCAAATAAAAAGGGGTGACAAGACAGCATATTGTTGAGAGAAGTTAGAGTTTATAGTAATATATCATATTGATTATGCTTGAAGAAGTTTCCTATGACTTCACTATATGTTTGGAGAAAAGCATTAGTTTTGAGGATCGATTAATTTTATTGGATGACTTTTCTCGGGATTCAAAAAGAAATCTGGTCAGGAATAATACACATATGATTAAGAAATTGTTGATCCCACTCTATCTGGACCTCTATAAATTATGTCATTGGTGTAAATGTAGACATCTAATTATTGAATAAAGTTTTTATATTATTGATTTCACACACTCCTTCTTCATGGTGAGAACTTTTTTTGAAAAGGAGATAAAATATAAATATGTTTGGCTGCTTTTTGGTCGCCTTGCTTCTAGAAACATATTCATTCAAAAGAAACTATACGGGATTGAGATATCAGAGAAGCTATTTATCTATGAAAGATGACAAACTCAGTTTATACCTTTCATCATTAAAGGATGAAACATGGTTGAGAGGAAGATAGATAGTTGATTCCAATTCCAAGTCATTGATTTCTCTTTTGGGATCGAATAGAGAGAGATGTGGTTGAAGTTCATTTGCCACATATTCAGTATTATTAACAAAGGTTCGGATGTAAAGCTTAAACATTTCGGGGAAAAAGGTCGAAAGTTTCGGTCGGATATTTTTCGACTTACAAGGAAGGGGTGCCTTTCTTTTGAAAAGGGTTGCAGTTATGGTCTCATCATACTGAAGAAGATTATATATAGTCATTTTCATTAGATATGTCAAACTATCTTATCCTAATTCTCCGAATTACTACTACACATAATAATCACACAATTCAGTTCTTATACAAATAGGTTGAAACGTAGCACACCACACCACACCAAACAGAAAGAGATAGGTTGATAAACTGTTAAATAGATATAAAAATAAAAACTAAAGTAAAATAAAATAGACAAAAGGCAAAAACCCAAAGACCAACAAACCAGACTAGAAAAAGAAAAAAAAAGAAACAACATATTTACACCTGTGATATCTGGACAGTCATTAAAAGGAACAAAATGGAAAGAATATGAATAAGTGATTTCTCTTATACGTAATAATTACATACGTTTTAAACTGAATGCATTCATTTCAGTTAGTTTAAGAACATGGATAATTGAAAACAAAATATTTAACATCAAGTTTGTTCATAACAACATATTATTCAGCTGGTATATATATCTTTTACTTAGTCTTCTTTAATCCCAAATAATCTAGACTTACTTCTTTCTGTCCTTTTGTATTTTATATCTCTCTCTTTCAGCTGCTTTTTTCTTTTCTTTCTTTTCTACAATTCTACAACCAACTGTAGAAATTGCTGTTTAGTTTCGTTCATAATATCGATAGATAGAGGGTTATTTGATTTATCTGCAGCTATCTTTTTGTCGGTAAGTTTATCTTGATCAACTTTACCAACCATATAATATGCATTTGGGTGATTTTGCCTTTCCCCATTATTATTCCTTCTTTGAATACTTAGCCACATACATAAATAAAATAAGCCTGATTTCAACCCGTCTGTTCCACTTACATCTTCTAAGCACTAGGGTTAATTATCCTCTTCCCCATCTGTGCTTATCAATTAACATACATGCAGACATACCTACATATTACTATTACAAATGGTCTAGTGCACATATACTACGGTTCCATGTTGAGCCATCAACTACATATGATTAGTGACTTTCTTTATGTGGTACTTTTAATATTATATCTAATACAAGTGAGCTCGAATTACCTTCCCTATTATCGTTTCTTTTCTCCTTCTAATTGCCATGGTGTTTTCTCCATCGGTGTTATATAAATGATAACCGTCTCAATTGATGTATCAATCATGCGATGTCGACTGTTTATACAATATTTGCCAATCATACAAAATGCCTAGCTAATGCGTTCATTAAAAAACAAACATGTTGGACCGAAACCATTACGATGGACACAAGCAAACCAGAACAGAAAAAAAAAAAAAAAAGATAAAATGGATATGGAAGGCTCGTTTAATTTAATACGAACAACAGATGGAGGCATGCGTCATGGGGCAGTTCAAAGGCAATCAACCAACCAACTAACCAACCAACGAAACAAGGACAGAAACATTCGGTAACTGAACTGATCAATTGAAATGCCACTCACAACCTACCATAATGCGCCTCTGACAAAGACATTATAATGAATTTTTTTTCATTTTGATCTCTTTGTCGTCGACAAGTATAGTATCTATACATATAGCATCTCCTTTACCAAGTAACTTTGGATCTTGAAATATAACAATTATGTCAATCTTTGGGCTCTCTGGCCAATCTGGCCTGGCTATTGATATGTATTTATTTATAGCGACTTATCTATGAATAAATCTTTTCCTTATTGGTAACATATGTATGCATTTATAACAGAAAGAGTAAAGACAACCGTCGAAAAAAGAAAAATCGGATTTGTGAGTTTGAGGAAAGTTCAAAAACTGTCATCTATTGAATCACTTCTGACAGACAAATAATGTTGTCAATTAATTGCAATATTTTCTCATAATAATTAAAACAAAGAATGAAGAGCAAATAAATTATTGAATAAATAAATACATACAAAAATGAAAAAAAAAAAAATTAGATGAATGGCATTTTCATCATGGTATAGTCCAGTATTCCAATTTAGAGTCATTTGAGTTAACAATACAAACCTCCCGTTGTTTCATACCGGCAAACTTGTAAACTTTACCACCATCATCACAACCACCAATCTCCAGCACTGGATTTGCTTCATAAAAATTATAAACTTTGATCTTATTCAACAAGGTATCTTTCACCATAATACATCCATCTTTGATTTCAAATTCAATTTTTAAATCATATTCATTATGAAACTGGGAATATTCCACCACTGGTGTTTTCATATTACGAACATCGAACAAACTCATCTTATTTGCAACTCCGCATGTAACAAACTGATTATTTTCCCAATCTAGAAATTTCAAATTGCAAATTGCAGAACCGGTATCATGGATAATACTAGCATGTTCCATACTAAAATTTCGATGAGGTACTCTTCTATCTACAAAATAGATCTTACCACTTCTAGAGCCAGCTCCAAATATTTCACCTCTTGAGGTTTGTTGCAAGTCCAATGTCAAGAAATCTTCCCCTTCTATACCCTGATACCGTATATTATTATGCTGTCTTCTTATATCGAATAATTCGATGGAAGAATATGAAGTATATGCGATTTGATCTGCAGTCATTGTGATATCACCCAGTGAATTAAAACCCTTGAGATCAAAACAGAACAGTTGAGGAAAATTCCCATTCTCATCAATCTTATACATCGTCATTGATTGTAAATTCAACAGTTGTTTATCTCTCACCGCCAATAACATATCACTAGAATTGTCACCGGGTAACAACTTCAATGCCAATATCTCTTCCACATCGGAACCTGTTTCTAAATTGTAAGTGAATCTGTTTTCTTCTTTCTGACGTATGTCTTCTGCTTTGTGTCGTGTTATTAGGAGGTCATTCATGCTTATCAATTGATCAGCCCATTTACTGTACACTATTTTAGAGATCGGCTTCTTATACTCTACTCCACCGCCTATTTGCTTATACCGCCTCATAAATATATTCTCTTCAAGTGCTTTTAATCTTTTAGCGCTCATCTCCAAATTTGTCTCATGTCTAAATCGGGAGTTTATATCATATTGATGTACCAAAGCAATATCAGATTTGGGTCTCACAAGTGAGTCTAAGCGTGTCAGTTCTCTTGTCTTCTCCAACTTCAGCAAATGCTCTTTAGAGTACTTCTCTGTATTGTTAGACCTTTCGGTGCCGCTGTTCTTCAAAGAAGTGGAGATGATCTTGAAATACTTATTTCGACCTTCATCTAGGAAATTTGAGATATTATTGTTAGTTCTTTAACCCACTGGTAGATATGAAATTTTATTGATTATAAGTTTCTTACTTACCGAAGTAGAAGCCTGGGATTTGAGGTCGATTCATTGCCGTTTATTTTCCTGTACCATTCTATATTTATAACGTTAACCTTCCGATATATAATAATAGCACATACAGATAGATAGATTTATCTTAGATTTTTGCTTTTTTACTCTCTGAAGTTTTTTTCTTTTTTTTGTATGAGTCTTTCTGGATAGATATTTACGTACACTACTTTTTCTTTTGGCTTTTATTTATACCTTCTTATCTTTGTGTGCGGCTTTGTAATTTTTTTTTTTTTAAGACTTTTTTTTTAGAATAAGGGGGATGAAAGGGGCAGAAACGAAATTGGAGGGCCAAAAAAAAAGAAGGGCACTACACAGTGAATTACGTAATTATTCTGTTTTTGTTTTTTCTATCTATCTTCCTTTTCTACTTAACCTCGCTGATTTAAGCTTATCTTTTACTAAAGACTCTTTGGATAAATCAGTTCAACTTCTGCCAGTTATTGTTATCAGGGATTCGATTTCGAAGACACAGGGTCCAATTCACATGATACTCATCTCATGTCATCAATTAGTATATTTTAATAGCCATAGCCGGTTATCCAGCAGCAGCATAAAAAGCACAAATTTTTTTTTCTTTCTCTAAACACCTAAACCCACTACTCTCCAATTGAGCAATAAAATGCCCTCCTCATTCCTCATTATGTCCATCAAACAACGAAACAGACAAACAAACAGAGTAAGTGATTTAATAATCTTTTTGGTACAATCAATACCCGCAAAAAAACACAAGTGAAACCAATTAAAAAATGTTGTTGAGCTTGGTAAAAATCTATACTTTGTTTAAGAATTAAATCTCTTACAATTACTTATATTTTGTATACGAACATCTTAGAATTCAATTTCCGAAAAACTACTTTGTTGACAGCACATCATCTCTGAAATATTCATAGTTGATCAACAATGTTTCCAGGAAAGACAAACCTCATTGAAAAAAAAAAGATACTGGCAATCCATCATCCGAAAACCTTCAGTGGGAATTTTATCAAGGATAATTTTGCATGTGGCTTATACTTAATCAAGCTAATCTTCATATATAGAATGCTATTAGAAAGGCAAATGTACTTATTAAAGAATCCAATTGTCGTTTCTAGATTAAAGTAAAACAAATTAATTATTATACATTATTCTGCACAACAACAATATAAAAGCAACAAAAATAACCCGGTATCATCAAATATAAAGTAACACACCAAGCAATTAAAAAAATTAACACAAGAAAATAAAATTGTAAAACTCCATCATAGCCTCAACAATGAATCATAAAAACCCAGCAAACCAGCAAACCAGCAAATATTCCTCAAACGAAAAAAAAAAAAAACACTAAAACCTATTATAAGGATGGGTACGACTATTAGAATTCCTGCTGCTTGACCGAACAGGTCCACCACTTTGTGCTGTATTCTCTGACGCCCATGGATCAATCATGGGCGCAGTTGTAGAAGAAGAAACTGTCTCTGCGGATTCTGAATCTGTTAATGATGACGTCGTTGACGTACTTGTTGTATTTGATGATGGTGGTGATGGTCTTTCCGCTGATGAATGATCTTGGTTGGATGAATATCTTTGTAAAATATCGTTCACTAAAGGACCTCTTCTAGGCCCCATAACATGATGGAAATTTCTTGAACTGATTGGTATGGAAATCTCTGGATCAGGTGCCGACATCATATCTTCGTCAAAATCTACCCATGCCGATGGGATCAAGATTTCTGATAAGGCAATTGGATACATGATTGTATCATCTTGTTCTCCACTAGATTCCTTTCCGGCATTCATGATATCTGATCTGCATAATGGACAAGTGGAGCTTGTTTCAAGCCATGTTGTGATACATGACTTACCAAAAATATGTCTACATGATGGGATTTGAACCAGCTCGTGATCTTGTAAGGAGGTGATTTCATCATCTGGTAATTTGAAAAGAGTGGGCGCCTCTCCCAATTCATCGTTCGGAATCGGTACAGATGGATCAGATGGTGATAATCCATTCTTCAAATAATTTTCCTCAATATCCTTCTCCTTTTTAAGGAATTCAACCTTTTCCTGTTCATTCATGTTATCAAAGTCGGAAAAGGAGGATAAGCAAATAGGACATTCTGTGGGGAAATCGGTAACGTCTTTAGCAGTGATGGGTTTCAAATTTTTGACAATATCTTCAGCTTTATGTTTCTTTGGTCTATTGGATCCCACACCTGGTGGGGCGGCACCGCTGAGTACGGTGAATATACTTCTGACGGAATCAAAGAAATCCGAAGGTACTTGGGCCTGTCCAAACGATGATGGATCCGCGTTTGAAAAGATCAAAACTCTATTGACATGTTGCTGCTGTTGTTGTTGTTGTTGTTGTTGTTGTTCATTCAAGGGCATTGTCCTATCAACAGGTGCATTATTGTTCTCGGACATTTGAAAATTGATTTCAATGTATGTTATATGATATTAATATTAATAATAATAATTAATTATAAAACAAAGATTAAACTTGTGTCATCTTTTTTTTTTTTTTTGTATATCCTCTGTTATTATAATCACCATTACAAAAGGTGAGAGAAAATCAAAGAAAAAGATCCTCTCATTAAAGAGATGTGAGATCTAGTTGGGATATTGGTACACTACTGGTTTTTTTGCTTTTTTTGTTTCAAAGTTCTAGAAAATTACCTATTTGGGACCTAGCAAGAAAATTATAGAATGGTTGATGACTTATTAATATTGATTATTATACAAATTGCAGACTAGGTCTATCGATCTAACTATCTAACTGACTATCTATCTATATTACAAATATTCAGAACGGAGTTGCTCCACCATACTTCTTTGGTCCGGGGGCAAGACCGAGATCTGTGCCTGTGCCATTTTTAACACTTGCAGTATCATATCTGCTTGCGTTTTTTCTAATTTCATCAACTTTTGAATTGTATAGGATGGCAATCCGGACCAACTAGGATCCATCTGCTGTTGCTGCTGTGATTGTGGTGGTGGAGGTGGATGAAAGGGCAGTTTTTGTTGGAATTGTGATGTTTGGTAGTTCGCACTTACAGAAGAAGTAGTTGTGACATCTGGTGTAGTCTTCTGCGTCACAGCCTCTTGTATTACTTCAGCATCAATGAATCCCATTAATAACAACAGTTGTGCAGATGCAATTGCAAGGTCAGGTGCATCTTTAATCACCTGTATGGCATTGTATGAATTTGATGAGTCGACAACTTCTTTCAAATTTGTAATCAATTGGATTAACAAAGGTGGCTCAAATTTCTTCAATGATAAATCAATAGAGTCTTCAGCTTTGAATAAATTTATAGGCTCTTTGGGTAAATAACTTGATGCATTTTTCAAAAAATCTGGTAATTGTTGTAAATTCTGCTGTTGGCTATATTGGGGTTGATATGAAGGTGTATTCGTTCCTGGTATTAAATTCAACAGTTCGGGTCCCAGAATATTGCCACTTTTTCCGAAAAAGGGCTTGGTCAGCTCCAAAATCTTCTGTAAGTCGAATCCATTACTGATCATTTGAGTTACTAGTTGTTGAAATTGAGTATTTGTCGTCATCAATTGGACGAATTCTACTGGTAATTGATCCAATATGTTACCACTCTGTTGTTGTTGTTGTTGTTGTTGCTGTTGCGGTAAGTAATTCCCCATATTGTTATTATTCATTGGGGGTGGTCCATTTTGTAACACTTCGTCAGGTAGTATCACATTTGAAGGTAATAAATTTCTATTCAACGTCAATACGGGCTTTGGCATTCCGCCATTTGATCTCAAGCCCTCTTTTGACAATTCTATCCGTGGCTTCTTTGACCCCAGTACTCTAATCAGCGATAACAAAGGAATCGCATTTTGAGCTTCATCAGGTGTGGCATATTCGATAAAGCAAAAACCCTTGTTTTTATTAGGCAGTTCCATCATACAACGTACATCAACTACCCTTCCTGTCCCACAAACAACACTCTTGATGGTTTCCACATCCCAGTTATATGGGATGGAACCAAAATAGACCACAGACGATCTTGACATGTGTATAATTAGGCTTTATTTGTCCAATTTTCTTCAACTATCCAGGTTTCTTCCTTCTTCTTGCTCATATAACTCTATCTTACAGTTTTGATTTTTTTTTTTTAATATTAAAAAATTTTCGACACAAGGTGGTAGATTACACGACCATTTATATCAAATTAATTCAAATTAAGCGCTATTTATTCTTTCATAATACACCAAGATATTGACCTTTGATCTGATATACCACTTTCTTTTGCTCTTCGGGCATCCCGTTGAGCTCCAGATCGGTTAGAGCCATCACTTGTTTGATCAAATTTGTCTGTTCCTCGGTTAACGGTTGTTCCACCACCTCTGGTTCTAAAACGTCATCCGGAATCTCCTTCACCAATCCAGCAAGTTCATTCTCAGAAATTGCTTTTACCATTAATGATGCCTGTACTATAGCATAGCTAAGCTGAGGATTTTTTTGTAATAGTTCCTCCATCAATTTAGGATTTGAATTTGCCATCTTGATTGAATCATGGACAATCTTACTCAATCTTGTCTGGTCTATTTTCGACAATTCTCTGGAGATTGCATCTCCTGGCTTTTCATTAATCACATCTACACCTGGAGGTAATGGTGGAATTGATTGTTGTTTCTTTCTATTATGATGGCCGTTGCCATTGTTATTATGATTATTATGAGCATTGTTTGTATTCAGTTTATGCTGTTGTGATGGGTTCTGATTACCAAATGGATCTAACATCAGATTTTCGTTTGAGAAGCTGCATTTCAAAACTCTATTTCCTATATTGTAGGAACTCAAGTTCCGCACAGCTGATGCTGCGGTTTGTTCGTCAAAGTATTCAACAAACGCATAACCTCTAGATTTTCCTGTCTCTTTATCGATTATCAACTGAATTCGTTGAACCGGTCCCACAGTTTTTGCTATTTCCAATATCTGTTCCTCTGTTTGATCAAATGGAATCCCTCCAATATATATGACTTTACTCGGTATTTTTTCCACCGCCATTTTCCAGCGGGTATATTATTATACACAACTCAGTTTATTCTTCTCTACCCCGTTTTATCTATCAGGATTGATTAATTCAATTTTTGAACAAAAAATCTCCATTTTTTTTTTTATTTTAAAAGGAAAAAAAATTGCATCAAAATATATAAAAAAAAGGATTGAATGAATAGACACTTCTTTCTGTCAAGATAACAGGATGGATGCAAAAGAAATCAAAAGTGTGATCTCTAATCTTGAGAGAACTTCTGATGATGCTACAATTTTGAAGCTTTTAAACATTTTAAAAAGTGATGTTGTTCCAACAGAGAAACTTTTGAGGGTAAGTTGTCGATTTATTTTATTTATTCTCATTTATAAATGACTTATAATTGATGCATTCATCCAATTGATAATCATTTACTGACATAGTGATGATGGTATAGGATACAAAAGTAGGGATAGCCGTAAACAAATTCAGATCTAACTCGAATCCGGAGATATCATCTTTGGTTAAGTCGACGATAAAAAGCTGGAAGGATGCTGTGAAAAAGAAGACGCCTCAAAACAATAACTCTTCATCCACTGCTACACTGTCGAGTGGTGACAAGAAACAAGTAAGTGGTTCTTCTTCAATGGGCACAGATTCTTCCAAGAAATTCATTAGCAAAGGTCCAAGGAATCCACAAAATGATGGAATCAAGATAACCCTATACGATAACACTACTAGAAATTCATCAGTAGGAGGTTTATACACTGCTTTGGCATTCGATTCCGATTTGCCACCTCGTGAAATATTGGAAGCGGCAAAGAGTATAGAATCTGAATCGTTCAAGTTGGAGTATTTTGAAGTGAATGATAATTATAGAAAGAAGTTAAGATCACTTATATTGAGTTTAAAGAATAAGAAAAATCCAGAATTAAGAGCTAATATCCTATCTGGGTCTATAAAACTGGCAGAATTGGTGAGGATGACTCCACAAGAGATGGCACCTGAAGCATTGAAACAAGAGATGGAGAAAATTCATAAACAGAACTTATTTGACGCACAGGGAGCCGTTGAAAAGAGAGCTATCAGTAGCAGTTTCACCTGTGGTAAATGTAAACAAAAGAAAGTTTCTTACTACCAGTTACAGACAAGATCAGCGGATGAACCTTTAACGACGTTTTGTACTTGTGAAAATTGTGGTAATAGATGGAAAATGAATTGAAAACAACAAAAAAAGCTAAAAAAAAAGATTTAGGAGAAGAAATTGAGAAATTCTTTTGTTGATAATTTTGATTGTAAAATAACATTATTTATTCAGTTTGATAGTGGCTGTCTTGTCACATTCATTTATATTCCAGGTTTGTTTTATTCTTCTTTGTGAAATTTTTACCCAAATGACTCCTTCTTCAACTTGTATAGAAAGTATAATATAATATATAAATATAAATTACTAAAAGCAAAAGCAAAAATGTATTTGTAAGCTATATCAATTGGAGATTAAATATAGCTAATTCTATTTACATATAAACTAAATATAGATCTGTAGTTTTATTTTTTGAAGTTGATTTTCAAAAGTTTAGTTAAAGATGCAACATCTTCAGGTTTGATCTCAACACCACTCTCTTTCATCTCAGTAGAGACTTTTTTCAAGCCAGCTCTTACATCAGCATCCATCAAAAACTTCATCTGTTGCATGAGACCCATGTTGGCATCAAATCCCTTTTGTTCCATAATTTTGCCGACCTCTTCAAATGCATCTTTTAAATTCGAATTTGTCGATATAGCTGCCATCAACTCTTCAACCTTCTTGTCAGCCTCTGAGGAATTGAATCTCAGCAGCATGACTCTTTGTGGAGAAGGACTTGTTATTTGAAGCCTTCTAGTCGATGATGTGGTCATGATCCTCGTGATATTCCTACTAAACATGGTGAAACTTATATTTTAAATCCTATAGAATCTGTCAATGTACTTGCTTCTCAACTCTCTTCTCCTTTTCGATTTGATTTTTTTTTCTTTCATTTTTTGATTTTTTTTTTGTTTTTTCTTGGAGAAACTAAGCGAATCAGATATAGTAGTAAAATCGATAAAGGATTCAACTATAATTAGGGAATTGGAAAATATATATATGATTCCATTTTAAGCATAATCAACTATCTTAGATTATGATAGCAATACTTTTAGGCTTCGACTTCGAGGTAGTTCACACATACGGGCAAATTTAAATGGATGGAGCATGACAGACATTTAATCAGAGCAAAGAGGTGTCTAGTTAATTGTTGGGATAATCACCAAGGTTTGAAGCTATACTTGAATCACGATTCAGCTTTCAGCCTCACTATCGTATCTATCTTCCTTCAACCTCTGGGCCCAGATCTCTTCCGCCTGCACGATGGTGTTATTATTAGCCTTCATCTTGTTCATGGTTTCAATGTATTCATCATAAGGGTCACTATCGTAGACAATACCACCACCAGCTTGTAAATAGGCAACACCATTTTTGACCACCATTGTTCTCAATGCGATGCAAGTATCCATGGTTTTACCATCATAAGACCAATGACCTACCGCACCGGCATACACACCTCTTTTTTCCTTCTCCAACTCACTAATCAATTCCATGGCTCTAATCTTAGGGGCACCACTTACGGTTCCAGCAGGGAAAATTGATCTAAAGGCATCAAATCTAGTCTTTCCCTCTCTCAATGTACCACTGACTTCTGAGACCAAATGCATAACATGTGAGAATCTCTCCACTGATAACAATCTATCTACTGAAGTAGTCAATGGGTCACTAACTCTGTTGACATCATTTCTTGCCAAATCAACCAACATGATATGCTCAGCTGTATCTTTCAAAGAGGATTTCAATTGTATAGCAAATGCGTCATCTTCTTCTCTAGTCTTGCCTCTTGGTAGCGTACCAGCAATTGGATGAGTGACAATCTTATTGTTGATGTCAGATTTTACCAACAATTCTGGAGAGGCACCAACAATTTGGAAATCTAAATAATCGATATAGAATAAGTAAGGTGAAGGATTTACCGTCCTCAAATGACGATATATGTTGAAGGGATGCAAAGATGTTGGTCTGGCGATTCTTTGTGATGGTACAGCTTGGAAAATATCTCCACATAAGATGTGCTCTTTCAATTTCTTAACATGATTTTCATAACCTTCTTGACCAATGTTAGAAGTAAATGTTTGGTTCAAAATAATCTCTGGTTGTTCAGGATATGGAACTGGTGATGAATTATCGGTCAACAATTTTTTGACATTTTCAATTTCCTTTGACAGTTTCAAGAATTTGATCTGCATCTCTTGCTTTGTATCACTTGGATTAATTTGAATATTGTTTATTATTTGAAATCTTTGGAAAACATGATCAAATGCCACAATTAAATCAAACAACATCAAGGCAGCTTCTGGTAATTTCAAAACATCTTTCAAATCTCTTTTAGTCCTTGGTTCGAAATATTTTATACAGTCATATGAAATATATCCAATGGCACCACCACTCAATTTTGGCACTGCAGGTAATTCTGCTTGCCTAATGTTGTGTAATTCCTTTTGTAACAATATCAATGGATCACACTCCAACCCAAATTCAGGTCCAGTTTTAATGATTTTCCTCGGCGAAACTCCCATAAATGAGTATCTTTCTATACTATCACCATTCTTAGCACTTTCAAACAAGAAACTTGGAGTTTTCTCATGGGCAGGATCACTTGGTCTGCTCAATTTAAGATAAGCTAAATGAGGAGTCAAATAATCAGACGAGACGAAGGAGTAAATCGGATATAAATTTGGTACTTCATTGTCTTTGAATCTCAGTTGATCCAGGGTGACAATACTGTTCAAAGTCTCAAAATCAGGTTGTATGGTGTTCATTGTCCACTATGAGGTTGATCTTGTAGTTGTTCTTTATTGTAATAGTCAAACCAATGTGTTTTAAAGATCTATGTGATCGTCGGTCGATGAGTAACAATTTCTTTGAATTTTTTTTTTTTTTTCCTAAAATCTTAGACCTTTTTTACACGTTGAAAAATTAGATATGACTGATTCAAGATGACAGAAAAGAAGCAACGATTAATAACTAGATACATATTTGTTCATTGAAGATATATATATAGAAAAAACGATTTTCAAACCCACCTTTGAATAACAGCAGCATTCACCAAACCGGCATCTTTTATAGAAGCACTTTTATCCTCCAAAGGTTTAATAGGAAAGGATAACGATAAAAAGAATTCCCTTGAAGAAGGAGTAGAGTTCGAGACAAAATCATAGACAACCTGTACAGCATCAGATGAGTTGAATTTATGAATAACTCTTGTTCCATCAGCAAGTCTGATCTGTATCTTTGCATCCCCTTCTCCCAATTCGTCATTTTTCTTAGGTTCCTGTTTCGTTACCGCTTCAGATTCAACAGTTGTGCTAGCAGTAACATCATCACTGACCACATCACCAGGAACTGGGGATCCAAGTCTCATTCCAGTGCCAGAGAACCCGCCTATTTTCCTTTTCGGTGGAGTATAGTCTTCATCCAACCTCTTGTCGACATTGACATCGACATCTTGACCTAATTTGACATCCAACAATTCCAATGGAGCTCTTCCAGAGTTCAAATCACGCAAATAAGCACCGTTTCTTGGGTCGTCATATCTATATAATCTACCCTCTCCTACACTGAAACCATCCTTCCAGAACGTTATCTTCCTCTCCACTCTCTCTGGCTTCTTGATCTTAGAAACATGATCGGCAATGACAGTAGATGGGGTTTGACTATCTCCTAATTTGAATCCAGTACCGGTGAAACTTTTTTGCTTTGATGCAGATGATTGTTGATCATTATCGTCTGGTCTCTGTCCATTATTTGGATCTGTGGCCTTTTTCAAAATATCCTGCACCAAATTGGCAGGACTCATCTTATTAGGATTTTCCACTTGTAAAGCTGATTTCTCACCACCTGTGAATAAATTTTGATCGTCATCATCTGAAGTATCATTTGTACCATTGACAATATCTTGAAAAGTTCTAAACTTCTTCTTCTTCTTTGACAAAGAAGCACCTGATGAAGAAGGCAATTGAGAAGTAGAGTTTGGTATAACTGAACCTAATGGCTCCAGTGAATCTTCCTTTTTGCCATGTCCTACCGATTCTTCGAAATATTGTTGTAAAGCATTATTCAAATCAAAATCACAGCTCTCCAAGTATTTTTGAGCACTTCCTGTAGATGCTCCAGTTATCGATACGAATTCTGAGATTCTGCTGCTGAGTTCCTCTGCATCGTTTCCCGACATTGTTGTGACTGAGTCTTGCTCTTGACGTTGTTCAATTTATCAAAATATCTGATCAATTAATCAATCAATCAATAGACTACACAAACATATATATATTATTTCAATAATATTGTGGGTTCCTCTGTCTTCTTTTTGCCACAGAGGTATTTTTTTTATATTTTTTTCTTTTAATCGTTGGGAGATAGATCCAATACACTACTTTCTTCTCTACCTTCTCAACAACACTTCATTTACAAAGAACAATAATAATAATAATAATAATTAAAAACATATATATATTAATTAATACCGATGTTGAAATCCCTAATAACTTTCCCAAAACAAAAAAATGATCAATTGCACTTTTAATACAGTTGATCATAAAGAAGCATAATTCAGTGAATAATGATAAAAATAAAAAAAATAAAATACAAAATACAGACATTTTGTGTCGAGAATGATAAAAAAACAGATAATAAAAATAAAAAAAACAGGTTCATAACAAGTAAAAAAATGCAATACATTAATGTTGAATAAATGCATTGGTGTTGTTAAATAGCACCACAAATATGACTCTCTTTTTCAACTTTTGTTTCTGACGTTTGAGTCGAAAAAAAAAACCATGCTAAAAGGTAGATAATAATGCTACCTTATATTTAGTATTTAGCTCTGTAGTATTTAGCAGCTTCAACCATATTGGTCAATTGAGCTCTGGTCTCTTCCCATCCTCTGGTCTTCAAACCACAATCTGGGTTAACCCAGAATTTGTCAGCTGGGTAAACCTTTAAGATTTCACCAATTCTAGCAATGAATTCTTCAACTGATGGAATTCTTGGAGAATGGA
The DNA here is from genome assembly GCA_030567715.1 of Nakazawaea wyomingensis. Taxonomy (NCBI): domain Eukaryota; kingdom Fungi; phylum Ascomycota; class Pichiomycetes; order Alaninales; family Pachysolenaceae; genus Nakazawaea; species Nakazawaea wyomingensis. The sequence goes on from JAJLSQ010000032.1 coordinate 91,301, forward strand.
TATCGAACAAACCTAAACCGATATGGTTTGGATATTCGGCAAATTCTTGGATATAGTTTGGATCATCCTTCTTGGAAAATTCAATAGAGACAACATCAGCATCCAAGGCCTTAATATGGTCTGGATCCAAATCTGAGTAACAGAAATGGGAGTGGATTTGAGTCTTATCTTGAACACCTGAAGTGGCAACTCTGAATGATTGAGCAGCCCATTTCAAGTAGTCAGTTCTAGCCTTACCAGCTCTTAATGGTAAACCTTCTCTGATGGCTGGTTCATCAACTTGGATAACATTGATACCGGCAGCTTCCAAATCCTGGACTTCATCTCTCAAGGCCAAACCTAATTGTAAGGCTTGGATTTCTTGTGAAACATCATCTCTTGGGAACGACCATCTCAAACAAGTAACTGGACCAGTTAACATACCTTTGACTGGTTTCTTGGTCAAAGATTGAGCATAGACTGATTCCTTAACAGACATGGCGCTTGGTCTAGAGACATCACCAACAACGATTGGTGGTCTAACACATCTAGAACCATATGATTGAACCCAACCGTTGGTAGTGAAAGCGTAACCTTTCAATTGCTCACCAAAGTATTGAACCATATCATTTCTCTCTGGTTCACCATGAACCAAGACATCCAAATCAATCTCTTCTTGGAATCTAATAACCTTCTCAATTTCACTGTTAATAAAAGTTTCATATTCTTCAGCGGTAATGGTACCCTTGGTGAATTTGTTTCTGTTGATTCTAATATCTTTAGTTTGTGGGAATGAACCAATAGTGGTTGTTGGGAAAAGTGGCAAGTTGAACTCCTTCTGTTGTACCTTTAATCTATCTGGGAAAGCAGAGGCTCTGGTAGCTAATTTGTCATCAATGGTGGCCATTCTAGCCTTAACAGCTTCATCGTTGGTGATAGCTGACTTGGCTCTTGATTCGACAGAAGCTTCATTGGCCTTTAAGGCTTCAGAAACATCTTCACCTGAAACAGCCTTGGCAATGGTAACAACTTCACTCAATTTTTGAGTGGCAAATGAAAACCAACCTTTAATTTCAGCATCCAATTTCTTTTCACTTTCCAAATCAACTGGAGTATGCAATAAAGATGATGAAGTGGAGACAATAACTCTATCTTCACCGAGTTCAGCAACAGCCTTCTTGACGAATTCAATAGCCTTAGAGAAGTTAGTCTTCCAGATATTTCTACCATCAACGATACCAACAGACAAAGTTTGTTCTGGGGTCAAAGCCTTAACAGCAGCATCGAATTGTTCTGGAACTCTGACGAAATCATAATGGAAACCGGCAACTGGTAAACCTTTAATGGCATCAACATTTGGAGCAACATCACCAAAGTAAGTGGCCAAAACTAATTTTGGTAAACCATCTTGTTTAGATAAGTATTCGTAAGCAGTCTTGAAAGCAGCTTTGAAGTTATCTTCCAAATCCAAAACTAAAACTGGTTCATCGATTTGAACTTCAGTGGCACCGGCTTCAGCCAATTTCTTCAATAATTCAGCGTAAACTGATAAAAGTTTTTCCAATAAGGTGATTGGTTCCAAGTCCAATGAATCTTTGTCGGATTTACCCAAATATAAGTAAGAAACTGGACCAACAATGACTGGTCTAGTTTGAATACCTAAAGCCTTGGCTTCCAAGAATTCATCAACTGGTTTAGAACCACTTAATTTAAATTCGGTTGAGTGGGAGAAAGTTGGTCTGACGTAATGGTAGTTAGAGTCAAACCATTTAACCATCTCACAAGCTGGGACATCGACAGCTGGAGTAGAGTCGGTGGCCTTTCTTTGTAAACCTCTACCCATGGCGAAGAAAACGTCAATTGGATCCAATTGGAATTTGGTGTATCTAGCTGGAACAACGTTGAACAACAAAGACAAATCCATGACATGATCGTAAAATGAGAAATCATTAGAGGCAATGATATCGACACCAGCTTCTTTTTGCAACTTCCAGTTCTTTTCTCTCAATTCTTTACCAACTTTGAACAATTCAGCTTGATCAACTTTACCAGCCCAGTAGGCTTCGGTAACTTTTTTCAATTCTCTGTTTGGGCCAATTCTTGGGAAACCTAAGACTGATGATTGAACCATTTTTGATATTATATTATATTATATATATGGATTCTAATTAAACTTAAACAAGAAAATAATTCAAGATAAATTTATTGCTTCTGAAAAGTTTTTTTTTTTTTTTTGCAAACCAAGTTGGTTCGAAAAGATTATATTTATACTATGCCAAAAATCGATCCCAACAATGAATTTTTCATCGATTTGAAAATTAATGAGAAAAAAAAAAAAAAAAATTTTCGTTAACAAAAGATAATTACACGTGACCAGGCCCGAGTTGGAGGGAGCGATTTGGCAAGATATATTATATATATATATATAGCTACTATATTTGAGTAGAGTGGGAGGGAGGTATTCAATATAAGGTGCCGCTTATAGATTAGAGCAATCTAATTGCCATACATGAAAAATGTAACTTAATCACATTCCATAACATGGGTCTCACCCCAGTTTGTCGTATATAGCTAACATCATCCTTGTTGATAATAATTATTAGCACATGTAATTTCGACACCAACAAAAAAAAAACTGTGTCTATTTACACGTGTGGATGAGTTGTGGATCTATTTATCTGTGTGTGGTATCTGCCAATTAATTATGTAGTGTTTTTGAAATCGAAAACGGGGAAAAGGAGTCAAATTTTAATATTTTTAACGATATGCGCTTAAATTGTAAAAAAAGAGAAAAAGGGAACAAAATTAATGGGGGGGGGGGGGGTCGTCATTTAACAATCTTCATCCATAACAATCCTCATTTGTAATACCCATCACTATATCCTCACTTGATTAACATCTCTACACCACGAATTAACATCACTATATTCTCACTTGATTGTCCCAATTGGTAGATTTATCCTTACTATTAACCTTTCAGTTTCTTGCTCCTTAAAAGTAATAAAATTCATGTATGAAATAAGAATGATAAAGACACTTTAACTCTACACATTGAAATTTTGGTTTTGAGTGATTTTTGTTATTTTCAAGTTATTCATCATCATAATAATCTATTGCAAGTTTACTAGAGGTGTTTTGATCAATCAATTTCAAATCTGCAATGAGTCTTTGAAGTTAAATTTTTGTAATCTTAGTTCTACCTTTCTTCATCAGATTATATTTCATATATTCTATATATATTTCAAACTTCAAATTTATAAGTAAATAACTTCAAGGGAGAAAATTCAGATATAAAACTTATTTCTGTTATCAATTTTCTAACCAAGTTACATTCCATCCTCTGCTCAGTTTCTCAATTATGAATAGTGAGTCTTCATTTTTTTTTGTAGATACACAGGAATATGTCATATTTTTTACCCCTGAAGATTAAAAACTAATCAACCCTTTATAAGAAAGGCAAAATATTAAAGAACACACATCTTTCTTGTGGTCAAAACACCACAGATAATAATGCGATTTGAGGTAGAAATTTGAAACTTCTGTATTTGAAACTTTCTGCATTATCCAGTCAAATATACCGAAAAAGGGTTTCCCCTTGTGATGCTCATGGAGGGGTTTGATTGATAAGGTCAGTTATCTGAAGAACAAAGCGGCCACACATTCAAGGACTTATCCGGATCAGGTAACTTAAACCCCAAGATCAGAATCATTTTACAAAATGCTGAAATGATAAGTAGAAGACATTATCATAAAAACTATATACATGTAAAAGTACGTTTCTTGCACTGTTTTTTTTTTTCATTCACCATTCACAAGAGCAGAGTATAATGATGAATATCAAATAAAATTTCAACGTAAAATGAAATTTTTCAGGAATTTTGTTTAGTGGTATCACATCTACGTTGTTGTGTAAATTGACTGATTAATTAATATTTTTGGAATGAAAACAACGGATACAACAAAGAATTGGGATATGGTTTGGTTGGATGGCCGTGCAATTAAAAAATTTGAAAGTCTAAAATTTGTACATGATTGATAAAACTTAGTACCATGATTATTATAAGAGTTTACAAATTATTATAAGAGTCTAAAAATAAGGGGTCTTGGCCTACATTACGTACATATTACAAAATTCGCCATACACTCCCTGCGCCAGACAAGTTGGCAAAGTGAATTGACTATGGAGAAAGAACATATCATCACAATTAAATTATTGAATGCAGTAACTAATTATAGAAGAACAGATATCAATGAGGAAATAGAATGCATGATTAATTATTCATTAACCCTTACATGGATCAATCATTAATTATTGATCCAGAGAGATCAATCCAATCATAGCCCATAAATCCGTGTCTCTATCTCTATTTTGGTTTTTAGTACCCAGTCAGCGTGCAGTCAGCGTGCACGCGCGAGTGGCTTGCAAAAAAATATATAAATAGAACTCATTAGAAATGGGAAATTCAAGCCAGAACTCAGTAGGAATAAGTATGCATCATTGACTCGGTGAAAATGGGATTGATGGTGTCCAGCCTCCTTTACATCTCTGCTTCCCCTATAAATTTATCTACATTAGATTGGAGATAATAACCAAGAGTCTAGGAACGCCAGATGCATAAAAAAATTCAAGCAGATCAAATAAAAATGAATAAATATAGAACGGTAGCCATTCCTTCCAATTCAATTCTCTGTTACTTGATCTTGATTTTGAAATTTGGATTTTTATGTGTTGAATCTGTTTAACAACAAATTACCAAATCAATTCAACTTTAATCATAATAGAAATATTCTGATCATCATCAAGTTAAAAAACTATACAAGATACACAAGATAAAGGAAAACATAAAAATAAACATATAACATGGGTTGCTTAAGATTTTGTTTCATATTGATTCCAACTTTTTTATCATTGGTGGCATTAGTATTGACTGCATTTGCATGTGCTGGTAGTTCACGAAATAATTCATTCTTGACCAGTATTTACTACCTTGAATTGGATCTTTCAGGTCTAGATGCTTCATCTTTACTAGGAAGTCTGTCCACTGCATTGGAATCCATCACCTCATCTTCATCCTCACTGGTCAATAGACAGTTGGGATTGAGTGATGTTTACATTTTTGGTATGTGGGGTTATTGTAAGGGAAATTTAAATAACGATACCACCACTGTGGCTAATAATTACAATACAGAAAATGTTGATTTCACATATTGTTCTAAACCTAAACTGATGTACGTTTTCAATCCAGCTGGTGCATTGTTGGCAGATATTAATGGAGAAAATTCTACTTCAACAGCCGATTCTGAAATTTCAGAGAGTATAGTACTGTTGACCAAAGCTGGTATCAATTTACCTTCTGGAGTTGAGGATTATATGAAAATTCTGACTCTGTTATCGAAATTGATCTTTATCTGTACAATCATTGGTTTAGTATTAATTTTCGTACAATTGGTGTTGAGTATATTCACCGTTTGTTCCACTGGATTTGCATGTTTTGTCTATTTCTTATCCATATTGTCATTTATATCGTTGATATTGGCATGTGCAGGATCTACTGGTGTTTTCATATACATTAGAAAACAATTCAATAATGCCACTTCAGATTATGGTATTGCTGCAAATTTGTCAAGAAATTATTTAATTTTTTTCTGGATTGGTGCTCTGGCATGTTTAGCAGCCACTATTTGTTGGATGTTTAGCGTGTGTTGTTGTTCTACTGGCCCATTCTTTGGCTCAGGGTCCAGGAGAAGAAGAGGTGGTGATGCTTATATGGGTGAATACCGTGAGAAATTGTGATCGATCTAGGCTTTTTATTTTTATTTTTCATTCATTTCCTTACTATGTATATTATTATCATTTTTACTCTTTATTATCATTAGCTGAAATCTTTCAATTTATAAATTTATCAATGATGTATTTTGAATCGATCCCAAATCATTCTCTTACTACTTTAAAAGATAGACCTTTATATATAGAGAAGGTATTAGAATTTTTACTAACCATTAATAATAGTTAAAAAAATAAAACTTAATCCTTCTATATAAATGTATATCAAATTTTTAAAAATTAACCACTGCATTTTCAGGTTTATATGTAAACCTGTAACTAAATGAATTAATCAACTCATTATCCATATTAGAATTAACCGTATCATCAACAACCAAATTGATATTCACACCATACCATGACCCCCAAATAGGTTTATTCACATTGATTCCACTTCTGTTATTATTACCAACATCTGCCGCTGTCAGTGTCACCAAATCAGCATTTTCTCCTAATCTTGTCTTACCGGTCTCATCAAATCTCACTTTCAGAGAACAAACCACCATAAAAGTTTTGGATCCTGGGATCAAATGGGTATCGAAAGATAGGAGTTGATGTTGGGTGATGGGTAATTGATACCAGATCTCTTGGAATGACAGTTTACCTAATGAGGGGGATCCATTTATTATTATTGCAGATTGTTGTTTTAATTGGGGCAGTATTGAATTTTTGAAGAAATCTATATTGTTTTGATACAGTTGAGGAGATTGTAAAAATTGTAAATCCAATGATAGTATCATTTTTTTAAGAAATTGCTCAATGTTGACAGCTGAGATGGGGGTAAAATAGAAATAGTTAGTACATGGATGACGATGATATTGGTTTTGATTGGCATACCAAATGATAAGGTAAAAGCAAACAAGAATTGACACATACTTGGATCTGACATGACCGAAATAGGAAACTTTTATTTTAATGTAATGAGTCAATGAGTAAGCAAATGATTGAAAAGAGACAAAATATGGCAAGATGGAATGAGTAATTGAGTAAAAGAGGTGGATGGTTTGACACAAGAATGAATAATTTTTTAACTCAAATTTGAAAAGATCAATGTTATAAGTTTAGCCATCTCTCTCTTGATTCTTTTTTTTTTTTTTTTTTTCTGTACAATTTTTTTTCTTTCTCTTTTGCACTGATGTGCTGGAAATGGATGAATTAGGGTCTGGGTACACGATAATCTGCTGGACTTGGGGATGAGAGATTGAGACTAGAGATGGTATCTTATAATTTAAGATATCATATATACCCACACAGAAAAAGCCCAACCTATGTGATAATAGTTAGGTAAAAGAAGGCAAATTTACTCACATCTATCTATCACGGATCCAAAATCAACCATTCAGTCAACTACTAAATCAATCAATCAATCAATCAATCAAAATAAAAAAATTAATTTTTTTTAAGTAAAAATTTAATCAAGCCTCCCCTGATTGTTTGTTTGTTCCCTGCCCCCCCCACGACTTGGATCAATTCAATTCTTATTTAAGTACAACCAACAAGCCTCATTTAATATTTGAATATTTTCATATATATACTATTCTATTTTTCTGACTCATTCCTCCTATCCATCACATTAATTCAATTCAATCTTTTGAATAGCCATTCGCTCATCCTTTTTAATACATTCACATTCGCTTTGATTCCCCCCTTTGACTCTATTTTACATTTTCCCTCCCCCTCAAATTCAATTGATATCCAAGAAAAGTAATAGAGATCAATCAATTTTATTTTATATTAATAGCATATAAGCATAAACATAAGCATAGCATAAAGATACCATATCATATATATCAATCATACTATCATAGTATCATTTCCACTCAGAGAGAGAAAAAGATACAAACAAAAAAAAGCTCAACCGCAAAAGAAAAAAATATTAATTAATAACAAATAATAATAAATAAGGATCACATCCAATCGTTCATATTAATTATTATTACTATTATTATTATATATTATTACATCTATTGATATCCATTCGCTTCTTCATTCACTTAATATTATACGTGATATTAATCAATCAATCAATCAATCAATCAATCAACTAGTCAGCCCCAGTTTTTACTTTATTATTTGATTTGATTAAAATTTGATTTGATCTGATCTTTTTTCTTACTTAACCTGGTTACTACGGCAATTTGGTTGTCATCACTACTTTTATCATACACACACATACAGAGATCAATCCATCAAAACGAGATGAGCATGCTTGCAACCCCTATTCAACAACAACAAGATCTGGTGCAGCAAGACCAACAACAATTCTCACAACACAGTTTCCGTAATAATCATCATCATCACAACAACCATCATCACAATCATAATCATAATCATCACTCTCATCATCACCGTGACGAAAGCAATCATATACATTCTAGATCTCAAAGTGATCCAACAAAGAACAATACATCAACTCCATCATCATCATCATCATTTTTCCATCTTAAAACCCCGGAATCGGAACACGCAAAGTTGGTAACAACTTCATCACCTTCATCAACTACAGATATCGATGAAATTCATTCTATGAAAAAGAGAAATTTGGATCTAATTTCTGATGCTGAAGATTCAACTACTGGTGATGCCAATTTTCTTTATAACAGTTTCAAAAGATCAAGAACTGCTCCTCCATCTCCACCATACGAAATAGATGATGATTTGAGACTGAAATCTCCAATGATCATTGATTATCCTCAACCTTCTGCATCTTTATCCATGGGTCCATCGACTTTACCAAGATTAAATAGGAAAAGATCTTTCCCTTCGTCCAAATACTTGGTCACTCCACAGATGTCATCCGATCCTATCATGGAAACTTCGGTCCAAGCATCTTCTCCATACTCTTCTCCAACAGAACCAACTTCGCCGGTGGTGGTGATGTCTCCTCGTCGGAGTATGATGTTGAACACCATGGATGATTATCCAGATACATGTTACAAGTATTACCCAACACTGTCCTCAAATGATAACAATAGTTATAACAAAGAATGGAAACAGAGATTGGAAATCTTGGTCAAGGCAGATGATCCAATAGTGTATTCAAAATTCAAAGATTACTGTTCTGAAGTTTCACATGTCAAATCATCATCATCATCGAATCAAGTGAATTTTAATTCAAGGATATCTTCCAAGATCCAAAAGTCAACAGGTCTGAAATTGTCCAACCTGATATTTTCTAAATACCAGAGGAATAATAAAATGAAAATTTCCTCCATCATCAATTTCCCATTTGAAAATAATTATACATATCAATCAACTGGTTATTTACAAGATATCGACACATTGAGAAATCAAGACATGTCAACAAGGTTAAATCATTCCATTAATTTGTCCAAATATAATCATATCTTTGAAAAATTGTCAAATCACCAAGATCATCATGATTCAGAATCTTTGGATGATGGTAAGAGAAAATTTCAACATTACAACAATAATAATAGAAGAAAATCTCATCACCAACAACACCAACTCAATCATCCGTCAATGGCTACTGGACTGATTACCACCGATTTGCCATTTAATTTCAAATCTTCAACCATATCGAGACAACATCAACAACAACAACAATTGGTATCACCACCACCACAACCAAAACTGACTCTTGTTACTCCTCCTCATCAACAACAACAACATCAACAATCTGCCCAGATGCATATCTTTGTCAATTCATCTAAAAGACAATCAACCGAATACACTCCAACTATTTCGGCATCCACAAGTTCTAGAATACACCCACCAACAACACCAAAACAATCATTACTCCCATCTCCTATCACATCACCTTCTTCTAAATTCAACCATCACCATAACCACCACCATGTTCGTACATGTATATCGTGCAAGTCAGTACAATCTCCATGTTGGAGACCCTCATGGTCTGTGGCTGCTGGTCAGTTATGTAATTCATGTGGGTTGAGGTATAAGAAAACCGGGGCACATTGTCTTAATGACAAATGTTTGCGTATCCCACTGAAGGGGGAGTGGACTTTGATGAAAAATAGAGGTAAATTAGAATTTTATGATGAAGAGACTAAACATTTAAAACATTGTTATAAATGTTTACATTGTGGTGGAGAAGTTGAAGTCAACGAGTGAGGAAAATTCAAGAGAAGGGGAATTCGACTGTTTGGAAAAAATGGCGTTTTGTGTTTTTTTTTTTTTGGATTTATGTCTTTGATTTTTCATTTCACTTCTTTATATTTGAATGAAACCCTGCTGATTTGAAAAATATTTCTAATTTTAATTTTTAGCTTGTCAAGGATGTTGATAATTTATTTATTATATATTACAAATATCCACCCTAATTTAATGTATAATTAATTAATAGAAACATCAATTTTTGAGTTTTTTACCATAAGAAAAATAATGAAAAGTATTATTTATAATAAACTGCTTTGCTGTTATAGTAGTTTTTAGCTTATGCTTCTGCATTTATGTACGCACGTATGTATGTATTTACTTTGTATATATATATATATATGAGGTATATCTCCCCAATTCACGATACCGAAATAAAACGGTAACTTAACCGACATTCCGTTTGCTCAGTCAAGAGGCGCCTAAATTGCGCAAAATGCGGGCTCCATGTCTAGTTTTAGCAAACAACGCAGAGATGAGATTTGTTAAAATAATTAAAAAAAAAAAATTTTCAATTTTCATTCACAATTCACATTCATTTATTCATTCATATATCAAGAACTCGAAGAGAATTTTTTACGTGAGCTGCCGCATGAACTAGTGTTTGAAATTGCAATTGAGATATTGCAAGTGCCCACCCTTTTCCACGACCTACAGTTCCCCAAAATCGTTTTTGTTTGGATAAAAATTACTCTCTTTTCACCGACAGCAGGACTTTATAAACCCAAAACGACAAAACATATACAGTTTTTTTCCTCCCCGACTTTCTGAATCCCCACCCCCTTGCCTCTGTTGTGAATGTTCAAAACTACTAGTGACTACTTGAGTATTTATTACAAAAAATTCTTGTCCAAACAAATGAGCCATTCGACTGCAATCAAATCTCAATTAGTTGACAAAGTTACTAGCAACTATACCAAACTTGACGACAATGATATCGAGGCAACTTTATACGAGAGTGCACCAATGATCACTCCGGTTGATTCCCTTACAAGCTTGCAAAAATTCCATTTGCAACAACCTCTAGGATCATCAAAGAAACCCACTGTTGGCCAAGCATTGTTTGATCACATCTATCAAATCGATCACCAAGTTTGTGAACCAGGTGAAGAAGATCCTTTTTTCGTTTGCAACATTGACGAGGTCAAAAGATTGTACCATAACTGGTGTCTTAGATTACCAAGGGTCAAGCCATTTTATGCAGTTAAATGCAACAACGATCCAGTTGTCTTGAAAACTTTGATCGATTTAGGCGCTAGTTTTGATTGTGCTTCAAAACGTGAAATTGAAACCATTTTACAATCTGGTGTTCACCCAGATAGAATTGTTTATGCAAACCCTTGTAAATCCAACTCTTTTATCAGATATGCTGAACAAATGGGAGTCAACTTGACCACTTTTGACAATGCTGATGAGTTGTTAAAGATGAAAAAATATCATCCAACATCCAGATTATTGTTGAGAATCATCACCGATGATGAAACGGCTCAATGTAGACTCTCAACGAAATTTGGTGCCACTTTAGCCAATTCTGTTGAGTTGTTGAACTTGGCCAAGGATTTACAAATGGATGTTGCCGGCGTTGCGTTCCATGTCGGTTCAGGCAGTTCCGACTCTGAGTCGTTGGTCAAAGCCATTGCCGATTCAAGAGGAATTTTTGATTTGGGAAAGAGTTTAGGTTTCCAAAACATGAATGTTTTGGATATCGGAGGTGGATTCGTGATGGAATCCTTTGATGAAGTTGCCAAAGTGGTTAACAAATCTCTTGACACCGAGTTCCCATCAAATCAATTTCCAGATTTGCAAATTATCTCAGAACCAGGTAGATATATGTGCTCATCTGCCTTCACCTTGGCTTGTCATGTCATTGCTAAGAGAAGTTATATAGACCCGGCTACTGGAAAGGAATCTCATATGATTTACTTGAACGATGGGGTTTACGGTAATTTGAACTGTATCATCTTTGATCATCAGGTACCAATTGCAAGGACTTTGACTCATAACAACCATTTCTATTACAACGATCTTGAGAATTATAATCATCCAGTATCAATCTGGGGTCCAACTTGTGATGGTTTGGATTGTATCTCGCAATCGACTAATTTGAAATTTATCCCTGAAGTTGGTGATTGGATCTATTTCGAGAATATCGGAGCTTATACATCACTGGCATCTACATCCTTCAACGGATTCAAACAACAATCAGAGGTCAAATATGTGTGACATGACTTTCAGGTAAATGACAATTAAATAATATTATATGATGATTGTTTTCATTGCTTCGGAAAAGTTATGTTTTTATGTGTTCGATTTTGTTCATCTTTTGTTTGTTTGTTCTTTTGTTAGTTTGTTTGTTTGCTCGTGGTGTGTAAGGTGGGAGGTCTACATAGATGGTTGTTCAACAACGGGTATGGGTCCTTTGAAGCTGTCTATCCAATGTATTTTTTTTTATTCCATCTTATCTTTACTCGATTAATTCTGCTATCTTGTTGATTAGCTTAAAGTGGGTATATAAATAGATATATTATATGATGATTCCTTTTCTAAAAATATCATTCATATTTTCTAGTTTTAGAACTCCCGTAATCATCCTCATCTTCACGCGCCCGTACCGATCCCGCCACTGGTCCTACACCAATATCAACCACCACACCCCCATTCGACTCTTCATCGTAGATATCCCCACTATTCAAATCATCAGCAACATTATCTTGAGTCGCCATCAACAGACTAAAATCGTCACTCAGATCAATCACTGGGAATGACGGCACCACTGGGTGATCACCCATCTTCTGGTCTTCATCATCATTTGAATTGGAATATTCATCATGATGAAATGAAGTACATAGTGTTATGGCCTGATAAGTATCCGGAATAACATTTGATAAATTCAACTCTTTGAAAAGCAGATTTGTCTCAATCTTCGTAGATGAATTCCGTTGAAGATATATTTCAAATGTCTCATCTAAAAATTCTTGTGATTTCTCCTCTGGTAATTCCACCTGCAAATATAAGCAACTGTCGCCGTTGCCATTGTTAGTCAAAGCATGTAAAATCAAACTTCTATAGTCAATCTCAATTCCCTTCCCGTACTCCTCGATCCAAATCACAAGGCATTGATTCAACACATACAACTCAGTTTCTAATTCCTTATTCATTCCAGACTCAGGCTGAATGAAAGGAAATAGACTATGGAAATTCTGACTGGAGTTCATCGTGAGTAGTGTGGACCCACCGTGAAGAATGGGATTCTCAACCATGGAATAATTTGAAGCAGGAGTGGTCAATTTCAACTTGCTTATTGTGTCTGTATTGGATATGGATGGTCTCACCATTATTGTGGATGGTCTACTCTTCGTCATATTATTTTTGAACTAACTTGTTTTACTTGTGATACCACCACTTCTTCTGGTCTTCTTCATAATGAGATTTTTACAAATTTCTCTGAATAATTTTTTTCTTCTTCTTCACTTAGATAGACGATAACCTAAACTCAACACAGCCAGCTTAGAAATATTTAGTTTAATTTAGATTGACCCTACGTATCAAAACCAGGAGAGAATAAACAGAACTCTTTACATACCAACTCCAAAAAAACAACTGTGCATAATAAAAGAAATGTTCATTGATACCAATGTATATATATAAAAAGAACAGTCCAAAAATATCCAACCTTGTGATCACCCATCACCAATAACCAGATAGATACGAAAAAAAAAATTAAAAACCTAAGCATTTAATTGAAATCCGACAACCTCCTAGCCAATTTTTGCAATTGTGGATCTGTATTGACTCTTTCATTGACTCTCTTTTGCAACTTATCTTTCTCCTCTTTTTTTCTTCTTTCAATCTCATCAGAACTTGGTGGCATGGCTTCATTCTTCAAATCCTGTTTTCTAGCCTCTTCAAATGTCAATATGTGATTGTTTATACTATTACTACCACCTAGTAAAGCACCTTTGGGCAAACTAACTCCACCACTCAACTCTCTCAAATGCTCAACTTTTTCACTCTCCTCTCTCAAGACTTGATACATTCGACTAACTCTTCCTATGGCCATAATCTTATTCCTCAAGGAAAGACGCTTGTCTTCCAACGTATCTGTCTCTTTTACATCACTTGAAGTATTCACAAATGCACCAAGATTGATTTTCGTCTTCACTGGAGAGGCAGGATCTTCCAAAGTAACATCATCAAATGATTGAGCCGGAGCTCTAGCGAGTTGTGTTTGTTCTTCCAATTCGACATCGGTACAAACATTCAAGACCGAAGATAACAGTTCAATCACCTTACCTGAAACAAATGGAATTGACCATTCAAAGACATCCATGAAACTGGGCAACCAATAAGGATGTGGAGATGAGTTGAATTGCCTTATATTCATCACATTATTTTCGTATTTCAATATGGCAGCCTTGTTATTATAACTGTCAAGATAATTTGGTGCAGAGAACATCGTTATCAATGAGGGAAACTTCAATGTATCAGTCTTTCTGTACATCCTATAACCAGCATCTTGAGCTTCATGAGCTCTGATCATCGAAAGTAAACCAGTTCTCTCCAAGAATGCACATGATGCTCTGAAGGTGAAAGCATAAGAGCAACCTCTGTTCTCATTTGGAACGAACAAAGATTGTTCTTCATCATCGTCATAATTTTCAATTGGATCAGCCCATAACAAGTCACACATTAAACCTCTGGAAGGAGGCTCTCTGAAACGATTTATATTCATCACATCTTCAAGGGTATGGAGATCTGGTGATATACCACCGTGCACACAGAAAAATTGGTTACTCATAATCAGAGCCAAGGGTAATGCGTTAAAACTGTTCAATGAGGCCTTATACAATTTGATCGAGTACTTGTGAAGACATTCTTTCTTGAAAGTGAAATATCCAGTTAAATGTTTGCATTCATGGTTTCCCCTTAACATCCAAAAGGTATCCGGATAATTTAACTTCAAAGAAAACAAATATATCAAACACTCGATTGAAAATGACCCTCTATCCACGTAATCACCCAAAAATAAGTACGGAGTGGTGCTCGGGTGTCCACCAACTTCAAAAAGTTTCATCAAATCGTAGTATTGACCGTGAACATCACCACAGACATTTACCGGGGAGGGAACATTTAACAAGTTTGGTTCTTTTTTCAACTGTTCAGTAGCCATATCGATGATCCTAATGGCTTGCTCTTCTCTCAACCTTCCCTCACGAAAGAAATGATCTTTCAAGAATTCATGGTTCGGAAGCCCATTTTCATAAAAGACTTCTTCATCCTTTGGATTCTTGCCTGCAACATTGGGAACAGTATTTACTATTCTCTCCTTAGTGGATATTGTTTCACCATCCTCAGAGACATAGACTGAGAAATCTCGGTCGATGCTGGGCTTAAACTTGATAGCCCTTAGAGCGTTATCTATCTTTTTTGAATTTTCCTTGGGTGTTGACTTATTCTGTGCCATGACTTATAAATGTATGTATATGTAATATGTGTGACACTTGGTATCCATCAACCAATCCATATGTCATCTATCAATATAATAATGTGCCTCTGCGCTTTCAACAGGCAAAGCAACAACAAAATCGGGGCTGTACACGGTTTGCTAGCGATTAAACAAAAAAAAATAAAAAATTTTCAGTTATTTTAAGAACAGATGAGATAGATATCAATAAGGTGGAATAAGGGGCAATAATAGATAGATACGTACGAGATGAGCACATTTAGAATTGATGTTTCAGACTTTATTGAGGCACCAGAAGGAATAGCGTCCTTGACTTTTGGAGATGATAAACAACAAGCAAGATTCGAGCTTGGTGTGTCGATGTGTGTGCATAGATGGGATGCATTAGACGTTGCAGTCACAAACCAATGGGGAGGTCCTGATTCCGCAGATAAGAGAGATTGGCTTACCGCTATTATTGTTGAATTGTTCCAGGATAGAGTGGTTGACATACTGAGTGTGGAGGAGCTCATGCTCAATGCTATGGAGGATGAATTCGATGTGAGCGTAGAGGACGACTCAGCATTACCCATCGCGGCTCAAATTTTCCAGATCTACAGAGATTGTCTGCTGAATGATTATAAAAAAGTGGAGGAGATGTTCAAGAAATGGGAGGAGAAACAACAAAGAAGAGCGTTGGAAAAAGAAAAACATATGGTTCACGTACATGACGATCCTTTGAATCCAAGTAGTGAAGAGGACGAAGACAATGAAAATAACGACAAACCCCCACAATTGGTAGATGTAGAGATGACCGAGGAAACGCAGCCGACAGGGCCTATAATAGATGAAGATGGTTTCCAAGTTGTACAGAAGAAAGGAAGAAAGGGAAGAAGGTGAAGAAGAAACAAATGAGCTACTTGTAGAAAGAAATTCATACAATTATGCAAGATGCTTTATTTATGTATATTAATGATTATTATCGAAAAAACCTCAGGTTCTAAACATCTAAATTAAACTAAACTCAAAAAAAAACATTATAGACTAATCAAGAGAGCCTTTCTTTGTTAAAGCCATTTTTGAGATGGTAACGTATATAATGCATATCAAATCGACACTGAATTTCTAGGGCTACCAACAGTTGGAGTAGTAGTAGTACTGTTATTTCTGGTCAAGTTTCTTGGGGAATTGAAGTTGGAACTCACTGAAAGTCTTTGGGTGGAATTTCGAGGAGTAACTTTGATTGATGGAGTTGTTTCTATGAAAGTGCTTTCTTTAGCTATCGTAGGTGTTGAAGGTGCACTTGAAACTGATACAATACTATTCTGTCTGGAGAGTTGAGGTGGCAGAGAAGGAGTCACTGGTGATGTACCGATCTTGAAATCACTAAATCTTCTTATGATCTGATCCGACAAGTTTCCTTTCTGGACAGATTGGAATCCATCAGTCTTGAATAATTTAATCTTGGTACCATACCAAATGTTTGTCTGCTTGAGGGATCTATTCACAATCTCAACAGAATCCTTCTCAGAATTATTCCATCGACCAAATCCCCAATCAGTACCAACTTTGGAAAAAGTTGATAAGGATAATGTCTTGCCATACCTGTTGCTTAAAGTTTCGTTACATGAAAATATTGATCTCCAAAGGATGCTTTCATACCATCCCAAGGACAAATTGGTCCACACAAATTTCAATTGCTCCAAATTGCTCTTCATTGGTAAATATTCAGTATATGCTATCGATTCGATAAGATTCTCCAATTTCAAACCTACAATTTTGTTCAATACAGCACCAGTATCAGCTTTGCTCAAGTCCTCAAAGTCCTTGATCTGCTCTCTAATATTAGTGATGATATTCATGAGAATGTTGAATGAACCTTGACCGGCCCAAGTTCTCTTCAACGAAGCATTTTTGGGAGCCTTACCTTTGGCCTTGCTAGACATCCCTACAGGGGGCTTTGGTCTGAGCATTAGATCACTAACTTCAAACTCTTCCTCATCATTCTCAATGTTTTCACTTTCATAATTTCCAGCATAGCCATACGAACTATAAGTTGTTGTTGTTACCGAATCCTCTGGAATATCATTGTTATTACTTTTAGTTTCACTTGCATTATCTCGTTCTTCCAATTGATCCTCATCAGACTCTTCAATATCCATGTTTTCCATCGTCAAATTGATATTTTCAAAAAATTTGGCATTTTTCGTTATGGTAAAGATTAAACATCTTGATTGTTTAGGAAATCTACAAATTGCCTGACAAGTGGCCCTTATCAACAAAGCCAAATAATCCAGATTAGACTCGTTCCCAGTCAAAAATCGATGTGCACTATATTTCACAATTATCTGACACAACAGATTACTGGTGGAAAGTGAAAGACCACCACCTAGACTCCCAAGCCCCTTAGATACCTCTGGTGTTGATTGCGAATTTCTTCTATTTTGTGTTGGAATCAATGGCTCTGGAGCTCCAGCAATAGGTATCAAATTAAAGAGACATTCATTCAATGTTGGGGTAATAATATTAATTTCATCATTCATTAACACTTGAGTGATTTTGGTGACCAAAAAATCACGATAAGTGACAGGGTTTGGATTTATCCTGAAAGATTCAGGAAGCTTATCATATGCATCCTTTGGGAAGGGATCTAGTAGTTTGAATAATAAGACCTGATCGCTGCTCAAAAAGAGGAAGAAATAACAGCAAACTCTGACAAAATTCTGATACAGATCATTCTTCCTAAAAATTGAAATATTGTATAAAAGTGTCACCATCAAGTCATTACCCGAATAACTCACTATATATGCTTTAAATTTCTTGTTACATTGGTATAATTCCCATAGAATCATGACAGATTCTGTACCCCACAAGGAAGGCTGAATGCTGGTTGTTTTGGATTTTATCATTGAGGACAACGAAGAAGACCGTTCATTAGTCCACATCTCTGTTAATGGTTGGTTTAAAAAAGTAGAAAGACTCTTCATGATGAATTTCAATTCCTGTTCCTTGTGAAGTTTGCCAAAGTAAAATCTCACAGAATTATAAGGTTTTCCCATGTATATACCTGTCCTTTCCAAAAATTGTACATCATCCTTGGGTAATGGGTATACTATCATCAATGTCAATAATTGGATGGCAGCAGTTACTGTTAAAACTCTCATATGACTCAAGGTATTATTCCCCAAATCTAATCCATTTTCCTGTTCTGGTCTACTACTTCGGCATGCCAAATTTATGAGAGATGATAGCAAGGTGAGAATATGAAGTTTTGGAACAGAAGATACTAGTACCGTCATATATCTTGAACCCTGTGAGACAACAGTATTTCCATTTATATAAATACATTGTGAACATAAAGTTATCAAGAATCGTAGCACTTCCAATCTATTCGAGTCAATTTCCGGTTTAATAGAAGATAGTTCACCCAGATTCCCAATCCCTGGTTCCCAAATAACAAATTCTATTCCATTGGTAGCTTTACCTGATGTGGACTCCACAGTGAAACCTCTTGTGAACAATAAACTGACAGCGGTGTTGACAAGTTGAGCGCCAAGTGGAGCGTTAGAATCGGATAACGAGATCTCAACTTTGTCAGATTTCGGTTCACTTTCATGATCAAATTCCAAGTTTGCCTCAACACTGGCCCTATCATAGTCTTGATTGGAAAACGTACTTGCAGATTCGATCGTACCCGCCGTTGCCGTTGTGCTGGGTGGAGTTCTTCTTTGTATGGTTTGGCTAGGGGCACCGGCACTCCAGAAAATCTGATGTTCAACTCTGTTAAAAAGAGAATTTTCATAAAAATAGGGAAATAATCTGGTTAATATTCTGATACAATTCAAAATTTGAAGAATTTCCATTTCTCTTTCTTCATTTGCCAAATATACAAATCGAAGTGACACAATTCTCAACAATTTTACAAAATTTCTAGTGTGACAAACCAATCGTATATCCGTATTTGAAATTCCTTCGAATATATCAGAGGCAGCATTTGGGGTCTCCCAAAATATCTCCCAAAACGAATCATTCGACGAAATATCTTTCTTATCGGCCAATCGCAAAAACAGGGATCTGAGTTTGACTTTAATCTCTTGTGAGCTCATCGTTGATAGAAAGCTGCTGTTGCTCTGTGAGTGCTTGTACTAGGGCCACTGTGAGGTTATATCAAGGCCAAATAATCGAGATACGAGCAACTGACAATGGGTTACTAATACATCTATATGATAACGAGTGGGAGGAAGTGAGATAGTCAGCTCGAGATGACCAACCGCTGATGATAACTATTGAAGAGATTTTTGATTGATCTTCCAAGCACTTTTCCAGTTTTTTTTTTTTTTTACTTTTTCTTCTCTGATTGATTTTTTTGTTTTGTTTTGTTTTATTTCTGACCCTACATTTTGTTTCTTACTTCTCCTTGCTTCTCTTCTTTTTATTTTTTTCTTTTTATTTCATTTTGATTGTATGAAGTTTACAAGAGAATAAATCTGAGTATCTTGTTAGAAGACTATTTTCAGATGTTACAGATGATATACATTCCACATACAAATAACTGTGAGAGTTATACAAAATCCAGAGAATAAACACAACAAGCCATACACAAATTTTAAGAGAAAATAAAAGCAAACTACCCAAACAATAAAACAACAAACAAAAGATATCACATTACATCACAGTATGTAAATTTTAACAAATATATCTTGCAAGAAATAAATACCTAAATTGAAATGAAAGCCGTTAAACTTCAAGAATTGAAATGAAAAAGATGATATAATTAACAAACAAGCTCAAAACTCTTCATTAAACGATAATGAGCCATATTTATTCTCGAAATATTCTATTGGGGCATCTTTATTATTAACGCTGACACGCTCACCATAGTCTTCACTCTCACTATCATCTTCTCTTCCTCTTTTATTTGTAATTGTATGTGGGTCTTGTTGTAAATATATCTGATCGAAAGACTCTCCTTCCAAAGTTGATGAGGATCCATAACTCAAAGCGGGTGGTTGTGATATATGTGATGGTAGTGGAATTCTTTGAGGTGCAGAAGACATCATCAACTGTTGTTGTTGTTGTTGTTGTTGTTCCAAAATCTGCTTCTGTTGTAATTCAAAATCGGTAAGGTAACCGTTGGATCTTGGGATAGTGTAACCATCAGCAATAGCCTTCCTGATACGCATACCGACAGTTTGCAACTGGATGGTTGTATGATCTAGAGGAACAGTTGGGGAAACGTCATTATAAGTGGCCTTTTTGTGCATGGTGATATTGTTATATGAATTTAGGTATTGATGGATTGATATATAGATAGACAGGTAGATGTGTATTTGTGAAATGCTATAATTGTAATTATATATTTAAATTGATTGCTTCCATAGATCAGTCAGTCAGTCAGTCTATATAACTCTTTTTTTTTTTAATTAATTTTGATGCAATTGATTTGAATTTTCTCAAAAAGGAAGGAGGGAATTTTATATTTTGAGCATTAAACACACGACCTTTCCTCTTCTCCCCCCACTTCCACTAAAAAAAAGGCGTGTCTGTAATTCTAAATAGCCCCAGATTTGGGTCCATGAAACAATTCCTTTAAAGTCATAGCCACAGCGATCAAAAATCCGCTATCGTTATACTAAAGCGATCCCCCTTGTTCAGCGGCTACTTGTACTTTCAAACGACAAACACTTATAATTTTTCATTCTCTCTTTAAAAAGGCTGGGGTATTAAAACCTAATTAATCAGTAATTGTGAAACTCCAAAGCTCATGAGTGAATGATTTTGTCTATTCACTCACTGGTGGTTTAATTTCCCCAAAGATTTTTTTTGTCTCATTCAAATCTTAGGTTAGTTTGAAAGGCAGAAAATCGTGTATATTATACCAGATGAGCTGATTGATTGATTGATTTATTCCATTAAATGCATTCGAAAGCGACGGATAGTAATATTGGAAAACTATATATATTCGACATTTGATCCTCTTCCTCTCCTTTTTTTCATCCTTCAGTTCACAATAAGATCTTAATAAAATATCAGACAAAGTTAGTCAAATTATTAAATAAAGAAGAGAATCACCCAAGATGTCCGATATTTTCAACGTTACCTCCGAGCAAGCTGTTGCTCTTGAAGAGTAAGTGTACACACACATGTACAATTTTTTTTCCAAGTATGATGCTTAGATAGGTTTACTAACCTTGTTTAAAATCAGAAAATATGCCGCTCATAACTATCATCCACTTCCAGTGGTCTTGAAGAGAGCTCTCGGTGCCAAGGTATGGGACTGTGAAGATAAAGAGTACTTGGATTTTTTATCCGCTTATTCTGCCGTTAACCAAGGTCATTTGCATCCTAAAATCATCGCTGCTTTGATCGAGGGAACTCAAAATATGACTCTTTGCTCAAGAGCATTCCATTCAAATGTCTTTGGTCCATTTGCCAAATATGTTACTGAATATTTTCAATATGAGAAAATCTTACCAATGAACACAGGTGCGGAGGCTGTTGAAACCGCTTTGAAGATTGCCAGAAGATGGGGTTATGTTAAGAAAGGAATCTCTCCAAATGAAGCCATTGTCTTGGCTGCTCAAAATAATTTCCATGGTAGAACCATTGGTATAATCTCTATGTCTAATGATGATGAGGCCACAACTAATTTTGGTCCTTTTGTCCAAGGTTTGCAATCCACTATTCCTGGAACGAACCAACCTTTGAGATACGGTGTAATTGAAGATGTCGAGAAGGCTTTCAACCAATATGGTGAAAAAATTGCAGCTATCTTGTTGGAACCAATTCAAGGTGAAGCTGGTATTGTGGTTCCTCCAGAGCAATATTTAGCACAAGTTCAATCATTATGTAAGAAGCATAACATTTTACTCATTTGTGATGAGATCCAAACTGGTATAGCAAGAACAGGGAAGACTTTATGTTATGAACACTCTGAAGGTGTTAAACCTGATATGGTTTTGTTGGGAAAGGCTCTTTCCGGTGGTGTACTTCCAGTCAGTTGTGTCTTATCATCTGATGAGATTATGTCAACATTAGAACCAGGATCCCATGGTTCCACATATGGTGGAAATCCATTAGCATGTCGTGTTGCCGTTGCTGCATTAGAAGTTGTTAGAGAGGAGAAATTGACCGAGAGAGCTGCCAAATTGGGTCAATTTTTCAAAGATGAATTGACCAAATTGCAAAAAGAATCAAACGGTTTCATATCAGAGGTTAGAGGTAAAGGATTATTGACAGCTGTTGTCATTGATGATTCCAAGACAAATGGTAGAACAGCTTGGGATTTATGTTTGTTGATGAAGAATCATGGTGTCTTGGCCAAACCTACCCACGAAAACATCATCAGATTGGCTCCACCTTTAGTCATTTCAGAGGAAGAGTTGTTGAAGGGTGTTGACTCCATCAGAAAAGCATTGATTGATTTGCCAACTGCTTCAATTTCAGGATAATAATCATCTTGTTTCTGTGTTTTTTGTTTGTGAATAAAGAAAAATATTTTGGTGCAAAGTATGTATGGGTTGGGTTAGTACATAAATAAAAAGTTTTTGAATAATTATTTTGCTTTTTTTATGATTATCAAGTATAGTTTAATCAACTTGAAGGATGGTATTTTCCGCATAAAATGGCGAAGTTTAGGAGCGGCCAATAGTAAAACCACTCAAGAAAGAAAGTAATTGGCCAATAGACTGTAGACTACAGACTGTACTACTAGAAACTAAATATCAACTGAATACCTTTTCCACATAAATAATTCAAGGAGATAGTTTCTGTAATTGGATTTTTCAGAACAAAATTATCTAAACTATCATCCATTGAATACAACAATAGAAGACAAATCAGAAAAAAAAATAACAACGGGTGTAAATGATATGCTACGTTTCTATGCCCTTCGGGTTCTCACTTGTTCCTACTAGTTCATTTGAGTTTTTCCATTTTTTCTCAATTTGGCCTCTATTTTGCCTACCTCTGACTTTTCTCCGACTATTCTCTAACTACATATTATAAAAATGTAAACTTGAGTTCTCCTCAAATGAGTTGTTTATTTATGGAAACTGTATCAGATTTTCTGAAATTTTATCGAGAAGATATTCAGACAGGAACACATTGTGACTATTTGCAACTCTCATTGCCAAATAATTGTTGATATTTGTATTATGTGACATAATGTTATATTGAGCCGCATTGTCCTTCGCTTTTCCCACTTTATTAATCAATTGAGCATTTATTTTTCTATTTTCCGTTGGAATTATTTTTTTCACAATAGCCTCATCTGGGCAAAAAAACCCTTCCACTGGGCGTATACGAAAGACCTACCCTGCATTTCAATATGATATCGTTTAGAACTTTGATTATAAAATTATTCACAAAAGTAAGAATTCAAGATGTTATATTATAACAGATATTGTAAAAACTAGGAAAGAAGTCAATTTTGATAAGAGGAAAAGTTAAGAATACCTAGAGAACGCAAACAACGATACACACCAAGCGAATAAGAGGAACAAAAGGTTATTTCCTGTTAAAATCTACGCACATTGACAACATCTTCTTCATTTTTTGGATAAACTTTCTAATGTGCACGAAATCTATATGGGATTATGAGCAGCCAGATCGCCTTTTTCGGCGTTTTTCTCTAACCAGTCGTTTGGCATTGTAGCTAATAGGCGATGAGTACGATAAGTAAACATGCTACATATATGGTGAGCTTATCCACACCTTACCAATGCCAAGAACATAATTTTTATATTTTGCTTATCATATCAGGTCAATATTGGAGGCTACCAAGTGGTTGAAATTTAGTAATTCTGACCCTTAATTTAAAAACCGCTACTTTTGCTGATTTTTCGGTTTTTTTTCAGAAAAAAAAAAAAAGATGTTATCAATTTGTAGATAACTAATTAACTAGGGAACAAGATATATCTAAAAGAGAGCATTTGAATTTCTGAGGAGTAATCTATAAATAATACTCATGACATGACAGTGAAGTATGACAGTGCATAATGATAGAGCATCAACTGCTACAGGGACTTTAGGAACCATATGCTGGACTATTCAATTGATCCCTCAGATTTGGACCAACTATCGGACAAAAGATTGCACCGGTTTCCATCCTCTAATGATGTTTTTATGGGCCCTGTGTGGAATACCGTTTTCCATATACTTCTTGGTGTCAGAACCTTCTATAGCTGTTCAGGTACAACCCGTGATATTTACTCTGCTTTGTTCTATATCCTGGGTACAAGCTATGTATTATCCTCCGATAAAGATCCCAGTGAAGCGAATTATAACATATTTGATAATATTTTATTCAGTGGCTATCGGATTGGAGGTTGGTTTTATCATTTTTTTGAAACCCTTATATCAAAGAGGTATCACTTGGCCCGATTTAATCTTTGGAATTATTGCCTCTGTATTGTTAGCATTAGGTTTGGTACCGCCATATTTCGAATTGGCAAAGAGACAGGGAAGAGTGGTTGGTATCAACTTCTTATTTCTCGCATGTGATTGCTGTGGTGGTATTTTCTCAATGGTCAGTGTCTTAACTGGGGACATGGATATTATGGGTATCATTTTATATGCAGTTTGCGTTCTGCTAGAGTTAGGTATCTTCACTAGTCAGATCATATGGTATATCAGATTTAGAATTATTAAAAAAGAAAAGGAAAAAGTTGAGGAGGAGGAGGAGATAGTCGATGAAGAAAAAGAATCTGATTCTGCTAGTATAATATACAATAATGACGCTTTGGGTACCGATGTAAACAAAGATCAGTAACCCAAACAAGCCGGACCATCACCAAGATAATGAAGAAAAATCTCACTAATGACTGTATAGTCGTGTATAAATTTTCAAATTTTCATTTCCAGCCAAAAAAAATTAGAGAGCAAGCTTTCGGAAAATGATATGAGTGTAGAAAAAGAAAGCCTTCTTCTTATCCGATCTCTATCAGAGTATAGAAGAGAGAGAGAGGGATAAATACCTAAGTGAATAGATGCCTCGATTTCAACAAAGATAAAAAAGTATGTCTGACATGTCTCAATATCGAGATATGCTCCGAGAGCTTAGGAAGAAGAGAGGCACATTGTCCGAGTCCCCTCCAAAACCACTCAAGAGAAGGAAGAAGAGCAGCAGAAATAGAGATCGTTCAAGTATACCGCCACCCAGCTCTGATAGTGACTCTAGTAGTAATAAGAAGAAAACAATTACTGACTTTTCGAAGACAGTTCCAGTCATCGAGGGAACTCACAATGCTTCAGATTCAGATGTGAAGGAAGTGAAGCCACTGGTTTTTTTAAACAACAAAGATCAATTAGATCTCAGGTTTGAAGAAGTGGAACAACCACCAAAGGTTGAAGAAATAGATTTGACCGTATCTGATACTCATCAATCCCATGCATCTTCGGACGATGAGTTTGGATCTGATGAGTTCGAAAACGTCGAATTCGAAGAACCACTGGAGTCATCAGATTTGCTTATTACATCAAACTTACCATCATCAGATCTGATTACTGTACCAATTCAGCAACCCGTTCCAAGGAAAAAAACTAAGAAGAATGTAAATTCCATCAGCAGAGAGGAGAAATCTTTTAGGAAATCATTCCATTATAGCGTACTCGCAACTATGGCATGTCATGGTGTCTTACGAAATCATTGGATCAATGATAAATCATTGCAAGATTCTCTACGTAAATCGGTGCCTCGAGACCTTGTCAAAATTTTGAATGAGTATCTCATATGTGATGCCGATATTGAACGTTCTTATACTGAGAAGCAAATCCAATCTAGGAAATTATTAGACTGTTTGAAAAAACTTATGGAGTTCTGGAACCACAATTTCGTCATCAATAAAGATGTTGGTATCTATAAGAAATTATGGAATGAGATTGATGGTGGTGATATTGAAAAGATGAAGCCCATTTCCCTACTGAGGTTTAAAAACAGAGTTATTAAGAAAAGGGGATCGAGAGATATAGCCGCCCAGGGGTTTGTATCCCTATTGAGATCATTAGGACTTCTAACGAGATTAGTATTCTCCTTGCAACCGCCAGATTTCACCAATAATAGCAAGGTGGAACTCGGTTCGAGAAGTGCTTCCCCCCTGTATAAGCCTCGACCACCCCAGACCCCAGTGAAATCTGTGAAAGGATTGAGACCTGGTGAGAAGTTATTACAACAATTCCGTAATAAGAAAGCAGTCAATGAGGAATTTCAATTGGGTTCACAGAGTATCGATAATGAGTCTGAGTATCCTGTATTTTGGGCTGAAGTCTGGGATAAATTCAGTAAAAAGTGGATCAGTATAGACACAATCTGCTTTAAATATATTGAAGTGGTTAGGGTCATTTCAAAATTCGAACCCCCATCTACAGACCAACGCAATAATGCTTACTACGTTTGGGGATATGATAATTATGGAAGAGTAAGAGATATCACAAGACGATATGCAAAGAATTATAATGCAAAGACGAGGAAGAAGAGAATAACAAGGGAACCTAAAGGTGAGTTGTGGTATGACAGATTGATAACTAGTCTCTGTTCCGAAACCGGGAAGTTAGAAACTGGGATTGATATAAAAGAACTGGAATACTTCCAGAGGAAGTCATTACAAGAGGGGATGCCTAATAGTATTCAAGATTTCAAGAATCATCCCGTATATGTCCTAGAAGATCAATTAAAATCCAACGAAATCATATCCCCAAAGACGCCTTGTGGTCGAACCCGCAAGAAGAATTCTAAGAATACAGAGACAATTCCGGTGTACAAGAGGGAAAATGTTCACACGGTGAGGTCGGCTAAAGCTTGGTATATGCGTGGTAGGGTATTGAAAACTGGGGAGAGGCCAATGTTGATTAAGTCCAACGATGATAGCAACAACATTCGTAACAAGAAGAATGCTAATTTCAGATACGAAGATGACTTATTCGGCGATGATGATCTTGATAATGCAAACGATAACGATGACAATGACAAAAGACTCTATGCAGAGTCACAAACCGAACTTTATATTCCACCACCGGTTGTTGATGGTGAGGTGCCCAAGAATGCATTTGGAAATATCGACTTGTACGTTCCCTCAATGCTTCCAGCCAATGCCTGCTACAGAGATTCTAAACTAGCCATCAAGGCTGCGAAGTCTTTGGGGATAGATTATGCGGAAGCTGTTGTTGGGTTTGATTTTACAAGAGGTGGTGCAACCACTGCAAGAACGAAAGGTATTGTGATTGCCAGTGAGTATGAAGATGCAATGATTTCGCTGGAGCAACATTTGCAATTAGAAGAAGAAGAGAGACTGAGGAAGAGAACTGACCTGAATGCATTGAGGGGATGGAGATTATTATTGACAAAACTGAGAATAAGAGATGACTTGAATAGGAAGTATGGTAATGTTGATGGCATCGATGAAGTCGTTGAAGAGCAATTTAGAAAGGTGGAGGCTCAGTTTTCCAAGGCTTCTAAGTCCACTTATGACTCCGAAGATGATGATGATTTGTATGGCAAGTATTACGACAGTACCTCGTCAAACGAAGATGAAGAAAATAATGAAGACGCCAATATGGGTGGTGGGTTCTTACCTGAAGATAAAGTCGATGAACGCTCCATATCCCCAACACCAGAGAAGAGTGATTACTCAGATAATGATAGGTCCATGGTTAACAATGGCGGGTATGTTTTAGATGATTACCAAGGTGATACCTACCGGATGGATGATTACAGAGAAGATGTTGATGCTTATGCTGGAGGATTCATTCCAGGTGATATTGCCAGTGATGATGAAGATGCCACTGCTGGTGGATTTATTAATGAAAAAAAGGAAGAATTAACCTCTAAAAATGAATCAGCATCTCCAGTCTCTTCAAAGACACTTGCTGGTGATACACATGAAATTGAGCTTAAACAGCCGATGGTGATTAAAGTGCTAGGGAAGCGGGGTAAAAATGTGATGGCTGATGATTATGACGAAGAAGATTTCATCTATGATCCAAATTTGCAAAATGCTTTACTTCAAGAATCGAAAATGATCAACAATTTGTCGAGTGAGGATGAAAAGGGTATTGGTATCAAGGAATTCAATGATGATGATCTTTCCGATTTATATACCACGTCTCGTAGTTCCGATCAGAGAATAATTACAAAGGATGAAACAAGAACCACTGATTCTCACGATGGTGATGATGATGATGATTATGCGTCAGTGGACTCTTTGGAACTTGCCAATGAAGGAGTTCAGGACGACGAAGAAGAAGAACTGAATGATGATGAGGAGTATGATGATAATGAATTTGAGTACAGTGACGATGATTAAGAGGAGTATGGGAAAAGGGGATGGGAGAGAGAGACTGGTATATGGAAATTTTTTCAACATAGGCGTATAAATGGTTTTTCTAATGGTAAGACAATATAATATTAAAATAAATGTTGAATTAAAAAAAATTAAGCGGATTCAAACTCACCGAATATACGACATATGCCACTATTTCTATCTCTTCCATTGAAAAAAAAGCGAAGAACTTTATACCTTGTTGCTCGCAATTTTGAAGTCTCCTAAACCATTGATAATATAAAACAATTGAGCTTTAATACATTGTTTCCCTGAGAAATGTCCCTAAAATGTTTTTGTAATCATCGTAAAAAAAGCTATAAACCACACTCCATTTCCAAGTATGTCTGAAATTATCAGGATTCCTCAATATTCAAGGTGATTTCTTTGGGCTTACCGTCATATTTGTTGTTATTCTGTGACTGCTATTCATTCAATTTATCAGGTAAATCTACCGCGGTTATTAAATCAAATAATAGGTACTGATTAATTTCGTCATCTCTTAATTGATACAAAAGTGAAGAAGGAAAATTCTGAGAAGATCGAGAAAGATAAAAAACATAAGCTAGAACCAAATCTAAATAATATAAATAGATGATAACTGAGCTCATATTGAGAGTGTATAGAGGCATACTTATCTAAGGCGGCCAACCTACTAAATACTACATCTATTAATATTCAGAGAGATATATACCAGATGAACTCAATTCAATTATACCAGAAGTGCCCCTACTACCTCATCCACACCAATGAGTATAGATAATAGAGTTAATTTGAATTCGGGAGAAGTTCAAAAAATAAAGTGAATGATTATGAGGTGTGGTCTTCAAACAGCAGATCTGTTGTGCAGACCTGAAAGAAATGTATTACTTTCTTACCAAAAAAAACTAAATAGAAAACCAATTAACACTATTCGCGATAATGAAAAGAAACTTCATGTTCTATCAGCTCCGATAACCGAAATATTCGTATACCTCTTCAATTTCTTGTTCAAGCTCCTCCTCATATTCTGCTATTTTCGACATCCCAAAATCTATGAGATAAACCCGTCTCTCATCACCTTCAGTGGCGATAGGATTTGTTATAACAAGATTGTTAAACGAAATATCCAGGTGGATAATTTGTTTTTCATGAACGGATTCATATAATGGTATTATTTTTTTTTCTAAAAATTCTTTTGTAACCATTTCTTCAGTGAATTCCATGTCTTTCAAGTGATCGAATGATTGGATTAAAATGTATGGTCCCCACAGTGAGAAATGTGGTCCCACTATTGCGGAGACATCACATATTCTTCCGTATGATAGTAGTTGAGGAACACATTCAACACCATCCAACATTAAGTATGTTTTTACTTCCCTCGCTGAAGTATTGACAGCATCTTGGAACCGATCATGTGCAGTGATTTGATTTTCAGCTGGGTCAATATCGTCATATTTCATAAAAATATCATAGACTTTCAAAACACAGTCAGCTGTAGACGTTTTTTTCCCGTTAACTTTGTTGATATCTGGTAGCCCTTTGAAGAACAGCTCAGTGACTATCATGACCTGGGAGTCCAAACCATTCGCAATCTGCAATGGTTTCTTGATGAATTTGTTTAATTCAATGTAAACTTCTATTTCATAAGCTCTTTCCTCAAATTTCACGCCTTTACTGTCATTCGAATCAGCTGAAGAGGGGGGAGTTGATATTCCAGTAGTTACAAACAAATCGGTGAGTTTTGCTACTGCACCTGGCATATCTTGCTTTTTATTCCTATTAGATACTTTGGTTTCCCTCCTCAGTTTCCCTTCAGTTTCCTCATCCAGCTTCCCTTTCGAACTTGAGCTCGAATGATCCTTTCCTTCTAACTGCTTTTTCATTAATGAGTCTCTCTCATGTTTAAGGAAGTTTAGAATATTTGATTTGAACTGTTGCTGTTCTTGAAATCTTTCATATGAGTAAGATAGAAATGAAGCTATGAATAACCTCAGAAGGGGATGGCTTCTGTGGAAGTGATATGTATGACATTTCACCAGCGTCAGAGGTAAATAAGAATCCTGCTGATCTTCTTCCATCTCTTGTTCCTTTGAGGTACCCTCTTTGTCTGTCTTTCCCGCGCTCCTATTAATTCTTTTTCTTCGTTTGAAAGTACTTTTTGCAGAAAAATGAAATCTTTTTTTTGATTTCTTGCCAGGTTTCAGCTTCTCAGAGTCACCACCCACCTTCATCGTCTCTTCTTTTCTTGTGTGATCTTCTCTTGTGCGATCATTTGCCGACTTCCCGAGTATTTCAAAAGATGGGTCAATTTCGATAAAGATGAATACCTCTGAATCTGTAAAAAGGCACCGATTACAGCCAGCGAAAACCATAGCCGTTGTATACTTTAGTAATAACTTTTGAAAGTTTAATAGTTTTCCACTGGCTGCAGTGATTCCTATCTCATCAAAATTTACAGGATCAAACGTTTCCCTTAATATTGACTCTTCAACTGATTCCGGAATTTTCCCTAGCATATGATTTATGGAAGGACTTAGGGAGAAATTCAACGTTTTGATTTCTCCTAGCAGACAAAAGTGTAGAATATCTTCACCTAAATTTTTACCAAGATCAGCGGCATATCCAACAGCGATATCGGGGTGAAGTTTTAAGCCCAAGAATTTTAGTGAATAATCACCTCGCTCTGAAAAAACAGGTTCTAGTGTAAAGCTCGCTCCATCAGCGTTAGCACCGGCACTTGAATTCTCTTCTTGATCTGTCTTTTGAGATTTTTCAGGGAGTGGCTCCCAAGCACCTTTTTGCTTTAAAAAAGGAAGCAATTCATTTGATACCTCCTCAATGCGTTTTAACAAGGAGTCTTTAACTGGGACGATAATTGGATTGTATACCACATCCCGGAGATGATCTGTAACACCCCTTTCCCGAATTGCCTTTGGAGTTGAGAACTGGAATGGCCGAGTAAGAGAAGTTTGCAGTTCAAGTGTAGAATATATTTCTGAAGTTCTTGGAAGACTTGATCTTAATATATATGTACACCTTTCTATCGCCTCTTGTTCTGACAATACGTCACTTGGGGTTATTGCAGGGATGAATTGTTTCAGGTCTTGTAGCCTCGACCAATGTAGACGGTACCTTTGATTTCCAACTTTGAAATCCTGTTGATACTCCTTGTCCTCACTCAGTCCACTATTTCCAAAGACAGCAGATCCATCACCATTGTAATTGTGTATTTTGATTGCAGGTATTGGGAGGGAGTATGCAATTTTTTGTAGATCCTTCAATGAGAAGTCCAGAAAGAATTCTTTTTTTCGTTCTTGACAAGTATCAGTTCCAATGATTTGACCAAATTCATCTAGTTGCCAGTCAGGGCGTTCTTCATCTGTCCGAAGCTCTGGAATTTTTTTTAATACTTGCGAAATATCTGTCATTATCCCGTATGTCTCACTTGAAGTATATTGTTTGTTTGATTGTTTGGTTTTATCTTTTTTCCTTAGTTTTTTTTATAAAATGGGCGAGACAATTTTTTTATTATGTTATTTTCCAAATTACTCTCAGACTCTTAAGATTACGAGAGCTAATTTATGATATTATTGACTCCAAAGCTGATATTATTCTCGATCAGTATTGCTTTAGGTTGATTACTTATTATCGTTTAAATTAACTACAGGTATATTAATCTCGAATCTACGGTAGAGTAATGAAACCCATGAGCAAATTGCAGATATAAATTGGGGGTTAAGTTTGCTTCCAATTTTTTACTTTGAAAATTTTATAGTTGTGGGGCGCAAGAGAAAAAACCAAATTGTGCCCCCAATCTTAGTTTTTTTATAATCAGAAGCTCTATAGGATCGATCATAAGATATTTCTTCCCGGAATGAAACTGTATCACTGGTTCATAAGATGCTACAATGAATCTTTATTCAATGAGATTAATGGTAATTGAAGTTAAATATATTATTGGTGCAAGTGCTCAATTTTTACGAATTCAACTACGAGAATAAAATCAACTCAAATAATGATCTATTAATTTTATATAGCCATATGACTTAGAGGGATCTGCAGCCCATGATATGTTGCTCGGTTAATGACCTGGTTAATTATGCATTAAATATATAATGAGGTAAAAAATCAAATCTGAACGGAAATTCACCTGGGCTATAATATAAAGTCATCCAAATGGGAATTGTGGTGAAAAGAGAATCATCTCTTTAACCTCTTCAATTTTTCCAGTTTTTTCCTTCTTTCAATCTCTGCTTCTTTTTCTTCTTCCAACCTTGCAATTCTAGACGATTTACTCTCTTCATTCAAGATATCAGCTCCAGTAGCCTCCATATCATCGTCATCAGAGTAATCATCATAGTCATTATATTGCCTTTTCCTGCCAAATAAGTTCAGAATCTCTTCGTGGTAATCCAACTCCTCACCTTCTGAAATGATGAAATCCGATAAATCTTCATCTTCCTCTTCTTCATGAGATCTTTTTCTTTTGTTTCTGTTGGCGAAATTTGATTCACCTCTCAGAGGTGAACGCAATGTTGATCGTGATTGGAGAGAGAGTTTGTTAGTCTGCAGTTTATCATTTGATCTATTGATGTTGGTATTTTCCAATGATGTTGGTTGTGATTTAGATCTATTTTGTAACGTAGATTGTGGGGATATTTTTTTCAAATTCTGTATTGAGTGGGACGTTGATGAGGGGACAGACGATTTAAGCCGAACAATAGAAGGCTCTGGACTTACTGTTTTTGATTTGAGAGTGATGGCCATCTTTGAGCCATCAACTTTAGCCGCTTGTTGCATCAATTCCTTATATGAAAGTTTCTTTACTGGGCGTTGTTGTTGTTTATCCAATTTGATCTGCCGTTGAAGAAGCTCTTGCTTTGATACGCTAGGCAGTTTGATTGAAAGTGTTTTACTTTGAGTCGAGGAGGATACCATAGGTTTAGTTGTTGCATTGACCTTTTGTATTGATTTCTTCTTGTTCAGTAGAGCTTCCCTCTCGGCCAGCCTTGCAGCTTTCAATCTCGCCACTGCTGGATCTATTTTGGCAATGTTGTGTGACTGGAATTGTGATGACGAATGCTGTAATCTTGATGCGGATGTAGATGATTTTAATGCTGATGCTGATGATGATGATGATGATGATGATGCTGAAGCGGGTGATGCTGATTTGTTATTGTTAGTCCTCTTAATGGTGGATGAGGGTTGTTGTTGTGTATTGCGTTCATCGGGAGTTTTCCCTCTTTTCATCTGAGCTAGTAAACTTGAAAAGCTCATTGTTATTATAGTAGTTGGTGTCGGGGAAGAAGATTGTTTTAGAACATAGACAGAAACAAGTCTTATAACAACCCTTTGACATAACTTTTATGTGTTTTATTTTTTGTATTATTTTTTTGGTTTCAAGTTTTTTTTGCTACCATCGTTAAGTAAAAAAGATAATCTGAATGAACAAGAGAAAGAAGTACAGGATAACTACTAAGTTACTTTTCATTACATTTATGGTATCGAGCAACCAGACAATATTATTCAATAAACTTTCCTATATGACGTATTATAGACATCCTATTCTTTTTTCTTCAATATCCTTGACTCTCCTAAATCACTAAATAGTAGTAATAATAATGTACCCTTTTTTTTCTTTCAAATGCTCCTCCTTCAAACAATCAAATAACGAATTGGAATATGGATCAACTTGATACCGTATCCAACGACACCCATCATTATGAAACCGATACCGACAGCTCTTATGACTCTAGTGTATTCTAAATTGAACAAGATAAGATGATGTTAGTGGTTATGTACGAGGTTGGTATTGCAATACATGACGCGGATAGCCAAGTCATATAAAAAGTAAACGTTAAAAGCAGATCAACACTCACCTTTCATGTCAGGTTTGGTACATTTACCCAAGAATTGGGTACCTTCCTTCACAAAATCAGTTGGAATCTCTTTAATTTTCTCGAAACTATCAGACATTATCTCGATGTATTGATGATGATGATAAACCTGTAAAAATAGAATTACGTATTTTTTTTATTTTTTTGATTGTCGAAATCTTGCTGAGAAAAAAAACGAAAAAAAAAAAAAATGAATTTTGGAGGAACAGTACACTACTATTGTTTTTACACAGACAGATATACAATTATTTAGAACCCCGTCCATTCTTCTTCTAATGCCACTTCCTCTTCCTCTTCTTCTTCTTCTTCTTCATTATCTTTGGTTTTAGACTCTTCTATGTTACTCAGTATTGTCTTCTTTCCCTTCTTCTTTGGTTTTTCAATTATTCCCCAAGCTACCAATCTGTCATCTTCAAATAAATCACTCAGTATCTTTAACCTCAAAGTCTTCAACAAGGCCTCTTTACCAAGTTTCCCAAATGGCTCTATTAATGTCTTGATTGGTGTTGCATCTATAATCTCATCCTTTTCTTCTTCCACTTTAGAATCTTCCCCAGTTTTTTTCTCATCATCTTCATCCACATCCCCCTTTTCAATATCTTTAAACATTGACTTCTCCAACTCATCAACATAAATATCAATCAAATGATATGGAATGGCATTTGGAATCTTGTTATTACCACTGAGTGGGATATCACTCAACACTTTTAAATACTCGGCTACTAAAATAGCGTCATATTTCTCCTTCTTTAATCTTTCAAAACAATAATACACTACTCTTCTGATCAACATATAAAACTTATCCACTCTCCATTGATCAATTCCAGACCACTCTTTCGATATAACAATCCAAAACAGTGCTGTAAACGGTATAAAACTCTTCAACTTGATAGTCTCCAAGAATAATAAGCCTAAATTGTTAGCCAATCTCTGTTGTGGTCTAGGTCTATCACTGAACCACATGGCATAGAACAATCCCTTCCAGAGTTTTTGATATTCCAAGTCGGGAAGAGGTTTCGATCTCGATAAAAATTGTTTTAATGATTCAATTGCAGCTTCTCTGGTCAGACGATCTACATATTTAGATAGCTCTGTCAGTATTTAGATGATCTTTATATAAAAAAAGCAGTAGTTTCCTCTTGTGACACTTACTATTTGATGCCAATTTCTTGACAAATACTGAGGATTTCGAGTCCATCTTTGGTGATTATTGTTATGGTTAACTGTCCTGTAGTATGTAGTTCACTTTACTTTATTTTTTGAAAATTTTTTTTTTTTTTAAGTTCTTTTTTTTTTATGTTTTTCTCTTTTGTATTTTTGTTTTAGAGATTAGATGAGATAAAAAAACACATTCATTTATTCTAACACTTTAGAAGAAGGACATGCATGATTGAGTGGCGAGTATCTGCTTACATGATATAACATAATATATAGCCCAATATGAGTGCCAACAAGTCAACGTCACGTAAATCGCAGAAGAATGGCAGAGGTATAACATATGACGCCAATGGTAAAGCTATCAATCCTTATATACCCAAATTCATCTCCACCGCGCCTTGGTACAATGCCCAAGATGATAACGACAATGAAGATTATCTTGCCCACCAAAGATTGGACCCTTCGAAACCTGTCGAATCGTACTCTGAATCGAGACCAGGAAAGGGTATAGTTGATGATGTGCCTGTTGAGAAGAAAAGATCGTTACATTTGCCAGAATCAGAGCAACCGATATATAAGAAAGTGAGGGTATTCCCGAAGAATGCTTGTACAAATTGTGGCTCTTTGAATCATATTCGCTCAGAGTGCCTTGAGAAACCGAGAAAAATTAGTGCCAAGTCCTTGGGGGTAGTCAAAGATGAACATAAGGAAAGATTAAAGAATATATCCGACTGGGATAGCAAGAGAGACAGATGGAACGGATACGATGCGGCAAAGGAATGGGGAAACCAAGTAAAACATTGGAAGGAGAAGGAACAGATTTTCTTAGAAAAACAGCAACAACAACAATTAACGACAAGATCGGGTGATAAAGTAAATGAGAAAGAACAGGAAGAGGAAGAGTATGACGAAGATGAGCTAGCGGAATTAGCTGAATTAGGTTTAATACAAGAGACTTCAAAAACTCAACATGAAGATTCTAAAAAATTCGTTAACGTCATGACTAAACCTGATAAACCAGCTGTACGATCTAGAGAAGATAAGCCAGTGTATTTGCGAAACTTGGGTGGAGAAGTGACATATAATCCTAAATCTCGTACAGATCGGTCAGCAGATGTTGGGTATGTTAATGAACATCATCAATTCGTTAGACATTTGAACGGAGAACTGCTGGAGTTTGAAAAATTGAAAAAATTTGCATGGGATGTTAATAAAAATTATCTGTTGGATAACCCAGACTTGAAACATTTGAGTAAACATATCGAAGCGTCTCCAACACTGGCACTGCAAGAATTGAAAAAACTTGAAGAGAATAAAATCAAGATGCGTGAACAACGGAAACTGGAATTATTGGCCAAGTATGGCGAGTCCATATTAGGTACCACTCATTCCACGAAATCAGTTTCCAATTTCACGAAATATACCAAGGATGGAATATTAATAACCACCTCTGACCTGGACCATTACGATTTTAGTGATGTTTATAATCCAAAAATTGTTGACGGAGGAAAAGATCAATCCCACCAGATAAGATCCAAATACGAAGAAGATATATTCCTAGAGAATCATACCTCAGTCTGGGGAAGTTACTGGGAAGATGGTAAATGGGGTTATAAGTGTTGTCACAGTCTTGTGAAAAATAGTGAATGTAAAGGCAAGAATTGAAGTAATAATTTCTGTATACATTTATAAATAACTATCTACTCCTTTAATTATATCAAAAACATAAAAGTTATTAAAAAAATTGAGAAGAAGAGTGAAAAAAAACCAAATTGGCTTCACCTCATATCTTGGTAATCATCTTCCTCATAATCGTCCTCCTCATCATCATTATTTTCAGCATCATCATCATCATCATTATTATTATTATCATTATTATTATTGTTGTTGTTATTATTATTGCTATTATTAATAGTTTTATTATCATTATTATCATCATCCTCTCTAAGGTATCTGGCAGCATTTTTCGATGAACTTTCATCTTTTGTTTCATTTTGACTTCGATAGTTATCCATTGTTGAAATGATCCATTCTTTATATTTATCAAAACTTGACAAAGTATCATTGATGATCAAACTTCCCAAATCCTCCATATCTTCTTCTTCTTCATCTTCTGCCTCCCCGCTCTTGGTTTCCATAGACCCTATTTTAGAATCAACAAAAAATTGTTCTTGTTGCTGTTGAGCTTGTTCTTCGTTATGTTTTTTATTCTCCAACACCATTTCGAGTTCTTTCAATTCCTGTTCATTTTTTAAAACTTTCAACTGTGTGGTGTTGTAACTCTTACAATTTTCACATTTCAATCCCAAGATATGATACTTTACCATACCCTTGGCTTTGCAATCATTACATTGGATAACACATTTCCAAGATCCATATGGTTCCGGTAAAGGTTGTAATACGATTTCTTGATCTAAGACTCTAAATTGGGCCTCCATGTTGACAATAGACCTGGAACAAATAGGGCATTTATAAGAATGTTTGGTGAACTCATCGAAACACAACTGGTGTATTGGATGTCCGCATTGCATAAATACCACCGTCTTTATAGAACTAAACATATATTCACCACATATGACACAATTACTATGGGTAGAATTTTCGATACATCTATGGTGATCTTGTAAATCAATCGAAATACATGCATTGCAACCTTTGCAATGGAAAAAATCCTCGTTCAAACCTTGTCCCAATCGACATATTCCACAATCATCACAATGATAGATATCTTTACCCAAATCATTGTCAAATAATTTACATTTGTCACAGTAGTAATGACTTAACACTTCACCACATTTTTCATTGATACAGATCTGTGAGGGTAACTGTGGTGTTCCACATAGCATGCACAATACGTGTTTGGTCTTGTTTCTTGGTAGTTGATGACTAGTAACTTCTTGATCATGACAAAACCGGCATGGATACCATTTGTTACAAATGGCACATTCAAGTTTACAATTTC
Source organism: Nakazawaea wyomingensis (assembly GCA_030567715.1). NCBI lineage: Eukaryota > Fungi > Ascomycota > Pichiomycetes > Alaninales > Pachysolenaceae > Nakazawaea > Nakazawaea wyomingensis. Next base: position 129,999 of record JAJLSQ010000032.1, read on the forward strand.
TTTGATAATGTTGACAACCATAAATGTTATCAGTCGTTGAATGATATGTGGGTATTAAGTCATGAGTTGTTAATGTGACTTCATCTTCCTCGTCATCGTCATTGCCAAATTCATTTGAAGATAAATCACATTCACTAGAGGTTTCATCATCATCCATCTTCATTGTAAACTCGAAATTCTTTGTTGAATTTCCGTTGGACAGTTGTTTTACCTTTTCATGATAACTTCTCATCATGAGATATTGAATCAACTTGTTCTTATAATTATCAGGTATACCTTGTATTGATAATATTTTCTTAATTCTTGATCGCAATAAATTTTCATCCTGATATTCATCACTCGATAAATCTGTCAAATAGTTATACTTTTTTAAGGAACTCCCTCTTTTCCTTCCACCATGAGGATTGATTTTGTCCCCACCAGTGCCAGCAGGTGGTGATTGTGGTATTATAATCTCGTCAATTATTGGTGCCTGCTTTTCTACTGCTTGTACCACTCCATGGGGCTCTGTTTCTTTCTCAAAATTCAAATAGTCATCTTCTGATACGGGTAATTCTAGAGTATTTTGAACAACATCTCGTAAACGATCCAGAGCATTCTGTATGGAAAATCCTGATGTCAAATCATTTATGAAATCTGTGAGTTGATCTCGCCTCTTACTGAATATTTGTGATAATTGCTGATCTAGTACTGTATGATATTCATCTTTATTATCGGCTGTTGCTGTTGCTGTAGTGCTATCAGTATTGACTTCTTTAGAACTAAACAAATTAAAACTGAGCAACTGAGGCATGGTGAAAGAGACCGATCTTCCAACTCTTTCCAACTCTTCCGTCAATAAGTCATCTCCTGAATCAGTATCACATCCATCAGCCTCGTCACCATCACCCTTGGATGAGGTTTTGGGGCCTCGAGGAGAGGATGAAGAAGATAGAGACCGCGTCATGAGGTTTTCAAACAAGTTCATGGGATGTGAAGACGATGAAGATGACATGGGGGTTTCTGTTTGTGAAGTATATTCTGTCGGTAGTCGTAACTCCCTTAAAACTGGCCACTTACTTCCACTATGTCACTAAAAACTATTTGAGGATAATGAGTCTATCTAGATATCTATCTAGTTGAGAAACCGCAATCACCATCTAAAATCAACTTCTATATTTCTTTTCTCTTCTAATTTTGTAGCCAGCCATCCAGCCCTCGTTTACCACAAAGGGAAAAAGAAGAAAAAAAGAGAACAAAAACAGAAAGAAGAATAAACACATATATATTAATAAATACATAAACATCAACTACATATCGACGCTGATATCATATCAATTTAACACTACTTTTCAGTTAGATCAAATTGGGATTCTATCTATTCAGCAATGGGACTCAAAGATTTTATCAATTTCCAAGGTTTTGGAGATGACTTGAAGAGCAAGAACTTTAGTATCTATGGTCAATGGTGAGTACAATCCAGTCCAGAATAGTCTATTTGTTCGGGATCTATTTCTGTTTTCGAAACTTACTAACCAAATAACTGGCTCAATTAAAGGACTGGTATAATATCCATTTTCATCTGTATCATATTTGGTATTGTCAACATGTTTCATTTCTCTTGGGTCATTTTGTTTTCAGTAATTGCTATAATTCAAGGTTTGGTGCTTATCTTTGTTGAGGTACCATTTCTATTAAAAATTTGTCCCTTGTCTGATAACTTTATTAATTTCATCAGGGGTTTCAATAATAACTGGCCAAGAGTAATTTTCTATCTTATGTGAGTCGTCAATTCTTTATTTATTTGTCTTTTTTGTAAATTTTGAAGACTTTACTAACTAATTTCTTTTTTCAAGCATGGCTGCCATCCAATGGATATCAATTGCAGTTCAAGTGACATCATTGATTGTTGTTGCTATATTTTTATCATTGGCTGCTATATTTTACGGTATTGCTGCATTGGCTCACCAAGATTTTGCTAATTCAAGTGTTGTTGGTGGTATGGATGCTGAACAATTACCAAGTGAGGCAGTTGTTAGAACAATTCTTTAATTTCAAATAAGATTTCTAAAGAAACAGGAAATGAAACTAAAACCAGATTTGAAATTTATTTCTTTAAGCTATTAAATGGGTTCAAGTTAGTTAATAGCTAGCTTATTATTGAATACAATTGAAATGCTGCTATTTATCAGTTTAATCAAACAGTCTATTTATCAGATGTGACCTTAAACTTTTTTGTTGTTATCCATGAGAATTGGATTACTAAATATTACTTGCGTATGTATAACTCTTTTTGATAATTTAAAGTTAATGTTGATTATGTTTTAAGTATATTTTCTCTAAGTTCACATATGGTAAAATAAATTTATGTATGTTATTAATCCATGGATTACAGCAACAGTATATTCAATTTGAACTGAAAGAAGCGTTATATATATTATTGCATTTCCTAAATCAAAAAGTTGAACGCCAAACTTGGAATAAATATATAAAGAAAAAAAATGCAAAATAGTGGTATATAGCATAGTTTGAAAATACAAAATAAAACACGACATTGATGATATAATTCTTCAATGACCAGATACATTAGAAAAATTGAAGAGAGCATATCTTAAAGTGAATCGATCATCTGAATTATCTTTGAGATTGGGACTCTAGTTGACTAAATATTAATACAGTTATTGGTCTGTTGAATGAAATTCATCTTCTTGAAACTTCCAGCCTCACCATTTCAACCAATTTTTCGTCATATGGCTCTTGTAAAAACTCAATAATATCAGTCTCTTCAGCAAACTCCTCCTCAATAGAACCTCTTTTCACATCGTTTTTACATTCCTTGCCCTTTTTAAATGTCCTTTTAAAATGCTTATCCAACATCGGCCTTTGCAAGGTTGGATGCGCATCAAGTTGTTTGGGGCAATGACTCCAATCCTCCTCTTCGGTAACTTCAGTCATCGTAGTAATCGATCCCGACCGTTTGTATATGCAATTGACAAACAGCGGGGATTGGGCATTTTTCTCCTTCGATGGGATCAAAGGTTTGCTCACCTCAGACAAATCAATAGTTCTGGGACTCTGTATTATTGGGTTTGTTGTTATTATTCCTTGCAAATGAGATGTGGTGTTTTTGTCATAATAAAGAGGTGATCCAGGAAACTCAGAATTGGTAGTTTCATCAATTGTAATTGTGTTAGAGATCGAAGTCGATAACGGTATTGACTCCAAAGATAAACCTCTTGATCTGCGATGAGATGATCTCCTTCTAGGAGATGTTGGAGTCACAGGCTCTTGCTGTTCATAATTGATAGATGCAGTAGAGCATCTTCTGCCCGTTGGAAAAGAATAGCTCTGTAGCGACTTAGCAATATCTTCATCGTCTGAATTTGAGTAACTTGGTTGTAGTTGTGGTGGGGTTCTTGGTGGTTGTGAACTAGAAGTGGAAGTTGATGATGATGGTGATGTCGCTGTTGTGAATGGCATCTCAAACCTTGTTGGGAAATTAACATCCAAATCTGAAGTTCTTAGCTTCTTCTTCTTCTTATTGAAGTTTTGATGATGTGCTGGATGAAAAGAAAAGCTATGGTTCATATTTGGGGGGAAATGGAGGGGGGTAGAACTTCTGATAAATAGGTTTCTATTGCTGATTTTTTGTGGTACGATACTATGGTTGTGTTGTTTTACCTTTGTTGATAATCTCTAACTACATATGACAATAGAAAGATTATGTGGTTGGTTGTTGTTTACTGAAAGTGATTTTCGGTTTTGCCAAAAAATTTGACTACTTAACAGTTTTATATATATGTAGATAAATGATGTTCAGGAATTTCTTTCCCTCTTGTTGTGAGTCTTTTTTGCCCCAAAGCATAATTTTTACTTTACTTTCTTACTTACTTAGCTGATATCGAAGTTTCTCATTACAGCAATAATTATGTATACACTTCAGATCATCGGTACTTAATTATTTGTCCCAAAAAAGAAAGTTTTGGTTCTAAAAACTTTAAAGGTTATGCAGATACAACATTGCGCATCAAAAAAACATGCCCTATTCTAACATATATTTATAACAAGAGAAGAATGAATTTGAGAATATGTCGCTAAAATTACATTATTGAACTTTTATCACCTCTTTACGGCTATTTTGAGTACATAATAGGACATAATTAAGAGACAAGTAGGGCATACCAACTTTTAAACTATATTGCGGTATCTCTCTGCTGTCCTCTCTAGTCACAAATTGATTCCCCTATGATGATCTCATAATCAATCCCTGTAATTATATTTGTTCTTGTTTAGTGAAATTTCAGTTTACTTAATCTCATGTTGACCCTACTGTGAGTGGGGGTATCAGAAAGAAATTATTGGAAAAGCAATTCATATAATACTGTTGATATCGAACCTATTGGAAAAAGAAAAAAAAACTTATCTTTATTTTAAAAAATTATTCTTTACTCTACATCCCTGTCACATCCATCAATCTACAAAAACACTACTTCATTAAAAATAGATACTACGAGAAAAAAAATTATTTCAGTTGGGACATGTGAGATGAATTCTGTTTCAGTGAACATTTATGGTCTGAGATACCCCATCAAGGCTTGGCAAATAGATAGATTGTACGACAAATAAACTTTCGATTAACAAATGAATGACAGAAGAAAACAACAATAAATAACATTCAAGTAGTAAATCTAGATTAAACATCCAATCATGCTTGGATCACACAAGTTAAGTAGAACTCCTCCTTAAAAACTGTTATTTGTACATATTTTCTATAATGACACAATGCAGACTATTACGATTAATTAGTGATCTTAAACGGTAGTTCTCGCTTATCCTGCCTGAGCTTCCCATCGTATGATTTATTTACTTCCGTTTGTCACGACACAAAAAATAAAATACCCTGCTGTGCAATTCCAACGGAACTATATGTACTGTACTACATATGACATGAAAAGAGACCCATATTATGCGAAGTTGAGTACCTCTCTTTTGACTCGGGTTTATTTATTATGAGAATAAATCAATGTGTCTCAAAATGAATATTTGATGATCCCGACATTATTCAACTCATACGTAGAAGTGATAATACATTAGATGTACATGAGATGAAAAATCTTTAACAGAGCTCACTTTATCATTATCAGTATCATCAAAGGCAACTCACTTGAAGTAAAATTCTAGGCTCTAACTCTTGATTGCTGAAAGATAGTTAGTTAGTTATAAAGGTTAATTTGAAAAAAAATACACGCATAAACCGAACAAAAAGAAATCAACTAAATGATCAAGGTAATTTAGGACTACGATGATTTTTTTTTATCAAACTCAAAATAAAGGGTGTCAGTTTGGTATACTCGAACATATTTGCTGACTGGTAATTATGATTAAAAATAGAAAAAAAGAAGTTGTTGTTCTACTAGTAAACTGCGGCCAGATCACATCCCGGATTTTACGGACTATGGTTTGTAATTACTAGTAATTTGAGGTGTAATGTGTCTTATTTTTGCATTCGTAAGTGAAATCTTATGAGGATGTGATGAAAGTAAGCTCTGCTTGACATCACAGATGGAAAGATAAACTATAAAATTAATTTGAACCTTTTTTCTTTTCTTTTATCCGCCTGCATTCCGCAACTTTTTTTTTGAAAGTCCGACTAATTATATATGTATTCAAACCCAATATATTTTACAACTTTTGGTAGAATCGTGCCGAGCAAGACAAAATACATTTGTATGTACAAACGTGCATGCGTACATTTATCGGGAGTGCTCAAATCAGGGCTGAAGTATTATAGCTCGATGCAAATCAAATACATTTTTACTGTTCTATTCTTTGTCTGTTTCCTCTGATTTGTAACTAAAAGCAAATGCCTATCCAGAGAAGCAGATCCCATTAATTACGCTGTGTTGATCAACATTCCGAAGCTTCTATTACATCAATAAAAGAAGAGTAATAAGTGGGCAAATTTGAGTGAAGAACGCAAAAAAAAAATTCTCTCCTGCTGCAGTGACATGTGCTGTGCATGTCATCATCTACACCATTTCGCCGTATTGTATTAAAATTTTTATTGTTCTTCATTTGAACCATCATGTACAACCTCCAAAACAAACTTTAACCATATTCTCGACCCCACCCAGAAAGTAACTACATCAGAAGATAGCATCCGATAAACATTATCTTCATTTTGTGCCCCAAGCCTTAACGCTCTCTCTACATTAGTAAAAGACTATACAATATCCGTTTATATAATAATTATAATTGTATAATAACTTCAACTGAGCATGCAAAAAAAAAAGTATTGACAACCACTCATCGATTTTACCAATCCATCTTGAGCTATCTTTGTTTTCTTCGCTAATTAACTCTCGCTAGATAACTCTTATTATCTAAAAATTGTGGCAGAATTGGGTATTATTCGTCTAGTAAAAAAATTTAAAAAACATTTTTTATACATACCCTCACTTGCAATACGAACTTAGTAGTTAATTATCACCGCTTCTTTTTTTTTATCTTTTTTCAATTCAAATTTCCTTATCAGATTTGAATTAAAATTAGACAGATTGAAGGACAGCATTTTGATTACGAAGGACCAAGAAAATTAATAGAACAAATTTCTTAAGCATGAATTAATTTAATGACATATAACCTTTTGGGAGAAAGTTGTTACGGTTTTGGAACATGCTGCCAAAAGAATCAAAACACAACGAGAACTTTTTCAGAGAAAGGCATGATCAATTACTTTCTTGATAAGCTATGCCGCCCCATTGGAACCGAATTTCATTATAAAAAAATCATTTAGAAACGTTACTGTTCTCTCAATAACAAAACACAACATAAGCAATAGCTGAAGAGATATTTTCATCTTGTTAGAATTACAATAGTTGGTTTATAAGTATTATAAGATTAAAACAGTTTTGATTGATAGCATCAAAACCCACTATATATTTATATATATATCTTTCTTCCTTTTTATCAAATTGCAAATAACTAATATTGCTAAAAGGAAAAACCTTTTTTTCTTTCTTTCTTCTTTCTTCTTTTTGTATTCCGAACCCTCCAAATAACTTAAAATTAATTTCAATCTTTTCTAATTTTCCCAATTCAAATTATAACGCCATAAAATAAATAATAACAAAAAACGCAAATGAAAAAATGTAGAAAATGACCAAAACTTGACTTGAATGAATGACCGACCGAATTAATGAAACATTGCAAAATTCAACCTCTCAAACAACCAACACGCATAAATGAATACAAAAGAAAAAGAAAAAAAACCAAAAAGCGAAAAAAAAACTCAACATGAAAGAACAAAACAAATTATTTTTTGTCTTGGGAAAAAAAATCTCTGAAAGAATTGAAAATTTTATGCACACAAAATGATATCATAAGGTGGTTTGGATAAATCATCAACATAATTCCTCTTCTTTCAGTATTCTCCATTTCTTCTTAGTTTCTCTTTCTTTTCCCCATAACAAAACAAAAAAAAAACACAAACAAAAAATCAAACGAACATTAAACAAAAATTCAAATCAATAAGAAAAAATAAAACTTGTTAAAACAAATTTGTAGAAGTGAAAAAGATCACCACCATTCATTTTGAGAGCTTTGATTACCGTAGTAAGATGGACGACTGTTGTAAGCAGATTGTTGTTGTGGAGCAACTGGCAGTCCCCAACTACTTTGACCTCCCCAACTGGAACCACCTCCATAACTGGAACCACCATAACCACCGGATGATCTGAAATCTCTACCACCACGGGAACCACCACGAGAACCACCACGGCTACCACCGCGACCACCTCTCATTCCACCACGACCGCCTCTCATTCCACCAGCTTCATCGATAACCAAGTCCAAGAAATCTGGAATTTCTTGATTGGCTTCTGTCAAGATATCCTTCAAAGCTCTAGCAATGTTTCTGTTGTTTCTGTTAAAGAATGATGAAGCAATACCAGTGTTACCAGCTCTACCAGTTCTACCGATACGATGGACATAGTCATCAACATCACTTGGTAAATCATAGTTGATAACATGGGTAACATTTGGAATATCCAAACCTCTAGCGGCAACAGCTGTAGCAACCAAGATTCTGGCTCTACCACTTCTAAATAATTCCAAGGCTCTTTCTCTTTCAATTTGAGATCTATCACCATGAATAGAAGCAGCTGGGAAACCTTGGTTCATCAAGAAATCTGACAAAATATCAGCCATCTTTTTCGTTTCGACGAAAATTAAGGTCAAACCCAATTTTTCACCATCGGAAGCTAAAAGATCTAACAAGACTGATTTCTTATCTTCATCTTCAACGTACAAAACTTTTTGAGTGATATTTTCAGATGTGGAACCAACTCTACCAACAGATAAAAAGATATAGTTTTTCAAGAAATCTCTAGCCAAGACTTGAATATCCTTTGGGAAAGTAGCAGAGAACAACAAGGTTTGACGGCTTTCGACACCTGGCATATCACAACCTTGGACAATATGTCTAATTTGAGGTTCAAAACCCATATCCAACATTCTATCAGCTTCATCCAAAACCAAAAATTTAATGTTGGCTAATGAGATCTTACCTCTTTCAAGTAAATCATTCAATCTACCTGGGGTAGCAACTAACAAATCACAACCTCTTTCCAAATTTCTAATTTGAGTACCGATATCTGAACCACCATAACAGACACAAGTTTTCATCCATGATCTATAAGAGAATTTTTTAGATTCTTCATAAATTTGAGAAACCAACTCTCTTGTTGGGGCCAAGATCAAAGCTGTTGGGTAAGCCTTTCTCTTGGAAAATGCATTTCCACCATCATCTGGACGTGGGGAAGGACCACTCTTGAATGATTGGGATAAAACTGGGAAAAGGAAACCACCGGTCTTACCTGAACCAGTTTGAGCACAAGCCATTAAATCTCTACCAGCAGAAACAATTGGCACAGAGTATTTTTGAACAGGAGTTGGTTTGATAAATCTTGACAATTTGACATTTTCAACAAGGACTTCATCTAAAGTTGGTGAAGAAAATTCACTGATTGGTTCTGGAACATCATCACCAGTAGCATCAACTGGAATATCATCATAGTTATCAAAGTTGATACCAGATGACAGGAATTGTGGATCTTCGGCAACACCGAATAATTCCAATTCCAATTTGTCATCCCTTGGAGCAGGGACATGAACACCATCAACCCATTTACCTTCACCTGGTCTTGGACCACTACCGAATCTACCGCCAGTGTTTCTTCCACCATTGTTGAAGCCACCTCTTCTGTTACCACCTCCGTAACCATTGTTTTGGTATCCACCGCCACCTCTTCTATAACCTCCTTCAAATCCTCCTCTCGATTGATAACCACCACCGTTACTGTAATTGTTATATCTTGGGGCACCGCCTTCCATATCTTGACGTGGAGCAAACTGTTGTTGTCTGTTTCTCATGTGAGGAGGAACATAACCTTTAGAGTTCACATCACCTGAATTCAAATTCAAGTTGTTCATATCTTGTGATAAATCTGACATTATCGATTGAATATATTATGATATTGATTTTTTTTTTTTTAACCTGTTTTAATTAAATCTGTCTCTCTTTTAACAGAAAAAATTTGCAATAATCTACTTGTTTTATATATATATGTGACAATATAAAAACAATTCTATAACAATAATAAACTGATAATATTAAGATAGAATAATATGACTAATATACAAATATAATGATGATAAAAAAAATATATAGTATTGATTGTTTGTTTTAAAAGAATAACTATATGAAAAGTAAAAAAAATCTTTTATTTTTTTTTTTTCCTTTTTCCTCTTTTTTTTTTTTTCTTTTTTAGAGGGGGTTGGGGGCGCACCACACAGAAAATTTTTTTTGCGTTACCTTTTGCCATCGAGATTGTAGTGAAGAAGAATGTAGAAGAAGAGAATAATTTTTAAACTCTGTATAATTTAATATATAGATGACAGAGAGAGAGAGAAATATTAAGTGTGTAAGAATCATTACATATCGAAGGAGGGAGCGACTGAGCTAATCACGGTACATTACTTTAGATCGAACTATACATCCATCTATTGACAAACACTATTTAGTTAGAAAAGAAGGTATATAATAATTCTGATAATTCTTTTTCTTTTTCTTTGCGATGCCCATAAATGGACTCTTTGTTGTGACGCGACACGACCTCCGGATCATTCTTTTTTTGTCCGGGTAACTAATAGTTTTTTTTCCTTCACCACTCTAGAAGATTCCGACTACCATATTCGGTAATTACCACTAGCGGCCCAAAAAGGTAGTTCTGTACACTACCATCAAATTTCCCGTTTTATCACGAACTCACATTAAGAGATTCAAAAACCGCCAGTCAGCCTTTTTTTCAGCTTTTTTTTTTTCCCAGTTTTTTCATGACTGGGGCGGGCCAATGAAATTTTTTTGAATTCTTATGCAATGTGTAGGTATCCACAGCCAGTAGCAAGTTGATTTAGAATAGGTAGATAACTTGCTATTTTTTATAAAAGGCGTAGTAGTAATATGTAAGACAATTCAATCCCCAGCCAAAACACTCCGGCCGGATACACGCGCCCGCCACCCCTACTTATGCCAGTAGAGAGAGGGAGAGTAAAAAAAACAGCTCTTCGCAATGAGCAAA
>JAJLSQ010000033.1:0-135452 GCA_030567715.1 Nakazawaea wyomingensis
TTAACTCACTTGAACTGCAGATGCTATGCCACTAACCGTGTTTTCGTCTATATAAATGCTTTTGGCGATTCCCATGTATTGAATCGCTATTACAGAGGATTTCCCTCGATCTCCTAACAATATAGAAAGGAAGCTCCGAATGTTATGAGGTAATTCGGCACATCCTTGGTAGTCGGGGGATACTAGAGAAAGCAAAAGTTTTAACAATACTACATTTTTATCCAAATCGATATATCCAGACACAGATTCCGTCAAAAATAAAAAATAAAATATTTTGGACTTCTTCCGGATTCATATTCACTCTAATGTCCATACTAGTTGGTGAGGATGATGTAGTAGGAGCTATGTTTGATAAAATTGAATTGAATTTATCTGGTAGATTTCCCCTGTTGTATATAGTAGATGTAGTAATTAGATAGGTTGGTCGCCCTTGATAAATATCTCTCTATACACTTTCAATATAAACTGGGATCTCATCTTATATATGCTGTTCGGGCTTGACTTAAATTCAGTTTTCTTTATCTCCCTTATCCCTCTTATCTTTATTCATCTCCTTATCATTGAGGTATAACTGATTTAATCATTCTCTATCATGGGATTGGACATTCTTCGAATACATCGCTTGCCGATAACGACAAAAAATCTTTTATTTTGTGTTATTCAAAAAACGAGTGAGTGAGTGGAGTGAGTGGAGTGAGTGATAAAGTAAAAAGAGAGTGGTGGAGTGTAGATTGAGAAGCTGTGTCTGGTTCGAATTGAATGACGAATAAAACAAAACATATTCAAATTGATAGATTTGAACTTTCAGAACTGGTTTGGGGAGTATCAATGTACTTTCAAATAAGTTTATCACATCAATCGGCCTAATGTCTCAACACATACCTGAAAAATTGCATATGGTACTTCATTCTGACTAAAACTCAAGGGCATAAATCTACACCCTTTCAGGACTTTTTTTACCCCCTGAACCAATCAATGTTCTTGATGCATAATTACACTCATATTTGTTTCAAAAACAAGAATTTAAATATAGTGTAAATCTAAATTTGAGACGAGAGGACACGGCAGAAATGCAAAAAGTTCTAACTAAGTGAGACTGGAGGCTTTGTATAATGAAAAAATTATTAACACATCTATGAACTATGACTCAGTGGACTTTGATAGGAGTAAAATGAACTCAAAATTACCAAATAACCCCTTTCTGAGGCAAGAATCCATTGCCTTAGGAAATTGATTAGCTAATTGGATCTGGGGCAACAACTTTGACAGTTAAATATATAGATGAGATGAGATGAGGCTTTATATGGCAGTTATTTGGCTAGGGAATAACATTTTCAGCCTAATCAAAAAACTCTATTCTATATATTGTGATTATGAAACGATGCCATATCAACTTGCCTCAGTTTAAAGAGAGCTAGAATCTTATGATATAACTGGATTCTTAGTATCTTCAATTAGGCTAAATACATATACATAGAGAAATCTGTTTTACATAAAAGATAAAAATAATATGTAGATCCATTGAAAAGGAAATGGTGACTTTTCTTCGGTCTTGAAAAATCCTTTTATACCTTCCACCTAGAAGACGAAATTGGCAATGCAATAAATCTCAATGCAACGAGACACACAGTACTAGCAACTAACAACGATCCATTATAGATAATCAGACCTTGATAATCTTTGTAATATTTCCCATCACCAGATATGAGAAGACCAGCAATTGGAGATCCAAGCATACTTCCAACACCTCTGGCAAAATATAACAAACCAGTTAAGCTCTGGTAATTTTGTATTCCGAAGAGCTCAACCAAACAGGTAGGCAATAATGAGATAATAGCGCCAGAAAAGACTCCATATAAAACCACAAACGAAAGAAATGTGTCTTTGGTATTAATTAACCATAATCCAAACACTGTAGCTGCACTGAATAAACTGCATATGGTGATCAAATTCAATCTACCATATCGATCAGCGATGTATCCAATTACCACTTTAAACACAGCATTAACTGCATTATTTACACCAATGAATAAAGCACCTTTACTTTGGGAAAACCCAATAGATTGACCATACTTTGACATGTAAAACAATGGGATCAAATAGCCGGCCGATTGTAATAGCGATGCGGAAAGATTTAACCAAACTTTAAGAGATCTTAATTGAGAGATATTGAGTAAACTTCTTGATTGGCTCGAACCTGTTGTCATGTTCTTGGACTCATGAACTAAAAAGCTTGCCATAATGGTCAACAGAAAATTCAGTAATCCTAAAATTCTTAAACACCATTTCCAGCTCAAACTCTCAATCAAATACCTGCTGAATGGACCCATTGCTAAGCCTCCAAATCCAGTACCACTGAATATAATGCCCATTGCTATGCCTCTATGTTCAGTGAAGTAAGAAGGTGCTATAACCACTGGGGGTAAATATAGTAAACTCGAACCAATACCAAACATTATTCCCTGAGTCAAAATAAACTGATAATATTTATGAGCAAAACCAGCGAAGATTAAACCTAAAGACATTATAACACTTCCAGCGATCATTGAATATTTGGGTGAAATATAATATGAAATCGTTTCATGAAATATCCCACAAATATAAGTCAACGAAGTTGCAGTAGTACCAATTAAGGCAACTTTTGAAGCAGATATGAGATACAATGGCCCATTGGTAGAGGTATAAAACTCTTGGAAAATACCATAAGTGAACGCTATTCCAAAAACCATGAAATTACTTATAAAACCTGCTATGATAACAGATACTCCGTTGAATTTCTCCGTTTTATTACGGTAGACATTTGAATCTTCAGTCGAAGTAGTTGATGTAGAGACAGTTTGCGATTGTGTTCGAAAAGTTTGCTGCCTATAAGTTTGTGAGCTAGTCTCCATCTTTAAAAAGTTATGCAGTTGAATAGAAGATATAATTGGTTTTTGAATCCATGTAGATTATTTAGATGAATAGATGATGGAAAATGACAAAAAATTAAAAAAATTAAAATCCCCATATTTTTTTCGAAAAAAAAAAGAAATAAAGAGCCACATCAGAAAGCTTAAGTAGACTGGCTGACTCTTTTTGTGCTGCTAGGCAAAATTAATCAATTCTTTTCACTCTGACTCCGGTGAAATGAATGACTAAGTGAATTGTGATCACTGCTTCCTCTAATGCATGTTAAATGCTCGACTGCTAAGTGTAAAAGTGTTTGAAATTATTAAAGGAGAATTACAGAAGTTTCAACGTAATTTCCCGGTACAACAATACCCAAAATATGATTAGACAGTTACATGTTGCTTACAAAGGAATCCAGATAAATATTATCAACAATAGGTTATGGATGTCAGTTATTTCACACCCTAGAATCTCCCGGGGGTTCCAATAATTGAATTCTAGCATGCATCGGAGAGAAAAGAGAAGGAAACATCACCTAGATACGATACCCCACAAAACAATATTACATTGTGGACAAAAAAAAGACCAATTCGACAAAGGTAAATGAATATCGAGTGGCATCTGTAGGATAAAGTTGGTCATAGATTCAACAATTCCTTGTAAATTTTTACAATCTCTATCGACTAGCTTCAAATTTTTGGAAAAAATCAATACAAAAGCATCCATTTATTTCTATGAATAAAGAAAGAGAAAAGTTGAATATTTTCAGATGAGCAATGAGTATGAATCTTTAGTGTAAGATACATGTTTCCCACACGATTAGACTGAGACTTTTATAGAGCAATTCTATTTAGAATTATGTTAAAGCTTTTGCCTCCTATCGGCATCGAGCTATCTAAAATATATAAGAAACACTCATCTGTATCTTCAACAGATAAAGTTCAACTTTGAAATTTTTGTAAATTTGATATATCATATATTTATGATTTATTATTATTCCTCATATTTTGAAACGAAACAACTGGTATCTTACTAGTTGCTATATTGACTAAAACCACGTCAGAGAAATATTTATAAATATAGAAAAAAAAGGCTATACTCTCCCTCTCTCCAAGGCTTTTTGATTTTCATAAGCGTTTACTCATCATTAAGCTCGCATATATGCTCAAGATGCTTACTATCTGCTCTTGCTTCTACAACATACACATCTACTTACCATTTGCTTTATTCACCGGCAAAAAAAGTTCGAAAAAAAGAAAAGGGGGAGGGGGGAATGAAAGATCGATAAGAAATCATCACCATAGTCCAAAAAAGAAATGAAAAGGAAGAAATGAAATAGCAATAAGAGAAAAGAAGGGGGATAATAATGAGACAATCTAATCAGTCCATCATGAGATCCAATTGGCCAGTTAAACTTGATAAAAAATCACCACCATTGATCTAAAAGAGAAATGAAAAGGAAGAAATGAATTAGCAAGGAGAGAAAAAAAGAGAGATAATGACGAGTCAATTTCAATAAATTCACCATGAGATCCAGTTGGCCAGTTGAACTTGATAAGAAATTATCACCATTAATTTATAAAAGAGAAATGGAAAAAGAAGAAAGGAAAACAAAGAAAAGGACATTGATGCTTGAATTGACAAACACTGGAAGTTGACAAACAATGCAAGATGACAAACAATGTAAGATGACAAACATTGAATAATTGAAAGATGGCAAACGCTAAATCATGACAAACAATGTGAGATGACATACGTTGAGTGATTGAAAGATAGCAAACAATGAAATAGGACAAGCAATGAAATATGACAAACAATGAAATATGACAAACAATGAACACACATTGACTGAATAAAAGTTAGCAAACAATGAAAGATGACAAATATTGAGTGACTAGATTGGTAAACAATGCGAGATGGCAAACATTATGTAATTGAAAAAGATAGCTAACAATTTGAGATAGCAAGCAATGCGAGATTACGAATTGAAAGATAGCAAATGCTGAAACATGCCAGACAATGAAACATGACAAACAGTGAAGGAAAGGCAAACACTGAATAATTGAGGGAAAACAATTTGAGATGGGAAGCAATGTGAGATGGGAAGCAATGTGAGATGACAAACATTGAATGATTGAATGATAGCAAAACTCTGAATGATGACAGACAATGAAAGATGACAAACACTGAATGATTCAAGGATATCAACAATGTGAAATGACAAACATTGAATGATTGGATTGAATACATTTAGCGCCCTTATGATGTATTGGCTTGGAATAAAAATATAATTAGAAAATAATTTGTAGATCCTCATTTTGTTTTTTATCCCATTTCAAAATTGGTTTTGTGTCATTTGAGATTTTATAGAATTTATGTTCTTTTACATTCTAAACTCAAGAACCACAAACAAATAATAAAATAAATCACATTCAACTTGAAATAATTCTTAGAAATGGAATATTTATGATCAAAATCATGCATGAATCAACCCAGGAACCATCATTACATGTTTACAAATTCTTGTC
This sequence comes from Nakazawaea wyomingensis, assembly GCA_030567715.1. Taxonomy (NCBI): domain Eukaryota; kingdom Fungi; phylum Ascomycota; class Pichiomycetes; order Alaninales; family Pachysolenaceae; genus Nakazawaea; species Nakazawaea wyomingensis. The sequence goes on from JAJLSQ010000033.1 coordinate 5,418, forward strand.
TAAAAGAGATGTACTGATAAGAAGAACGCAACACATATATCTAGAATAACATATGAGTTCATAACAAGTTCGATAATTGTAGCTATGAAGACTGACTACAATTTGATACCAGTAATGAATATCCTCAAACTAATGTAACCCCCTGTTGGCTTCTTACCCCTTTACTTCAAACGCGCGTCTAATTATTTTTATGTTGGCACAACAATGTTCTTTTTTTTCCCCTTTTTTTACCTACCAATTATTTAAGTCGCTATTGAAGCAGACGATTATGGAACAGGGATACAAGGTCTCATTATTTGAAATCACAATCCTCATTCAAGTAATGTTGATAATAAAAATAAAGAGAATAATAGTAGGGAATTCAAAATATGTATTTATTATTTCTTACATCCCTTCATGAGGGAACAGTTTCATATAATTTCAGCTTTTGCTTATACTATCCATAAGTTTCAATGTTTTTCAATGATTCATCTACGGACTTAATCTTTTAGGCAGTCAAAATACTGAAAGTGGCTAAAAAGAGTTTGACATGTGCATAATCTTGGAGTCGATACAAGTCATGATTTCTTTGTTAAATGGTCCAATGTTCTCTTAAGCAGTTATATCTTTCAGTTATTTTACTTTAACTATCATTTTACTCAGATCTCAAACTGTTTTGGAACCACATATTGATACCATGTTTTTCGAGAGATGACATAAATGGTTTCCGGGTCAAATGTATTTAGTTCAACCTATCAGACGCTATAACTATCTGCAAATATAATAAATTCATACTGGATATTTGCTGCATAATAATAAAATATACTAGGAAGCACAATCTTCTCTCTACTTATCAAAAGCACAAAAAAACATCCTATCCCCAAATAACACCACCTAATTATCTAGTTATCTATTTCAAGATTATATAAGCCCTTTCTTATCATCCTCCAACATTGCTTGCACTAATTCTCCCAATGGCCCATAATCCTTCTCCTGGATCAAATGGAATTCCTTACTGAACAATACAAAATGTTTCAATGATGTATTCAAATGGGTTTGTAAACCCAACTCTGTTATCTCATCGAAATGATGACAATATATATGAGCGTAAACCCTGAACAATCTCTTTAACATCGTTTTCACCAAAGTTTGAAACTGAGGTGGAAACGGCGCTCCGGTCTTGTTTGGGAACACATTGTCATCATCAAAGAAATTCTGGATCCATCTCATTAAGTTTTCCACATAATCTGGCGCACTCAACGACATGGGTTTCTTGGTCAATGAATCTTGCCACAAATACTCATATTCGGGTGTGGCAATCATTCTAGGACATGTCTTTGGTGAACAAAACTCCGTTATCGTTCCATACAACATGTTGATCTGGTTATAAAAATCAACAACATGAACTGCAATCCATTCATTCAAATCCTCATCTTTTGGTAATTTGACCGCCTTAGCCAAGACACTTCCTGAACCTAGTGTTGATTCAGCATATGTCTTTATATCTCTATGGGATTGTATATTGTTTGGTTCTCCAAATTGCAGTTGTTGTGATAACTGTGGTGAATATTGTTGTTGTTGATATTGATGTGGTGATTGTTGTTGTTGTTGTTGTTGTTGATATTGATATGGATACTGCTGTTGATCCTGTGGAGTTCCGGATTGGTTTTTCCTGTAACTTCTCGTTGTCTTAATAGTATGAGTATTAGGTGTACCTGGATTCAAATGCCTATCGAGTAGTGATAATTGAATGTTAGTAAAAATTGATATGTAATAATAAGGTGAATTTGATGATAATCACCTACAAGTTTTGGAAAAAAGACATTGTTGGTAAGTGTCTCTATATCTAGGGTACGCTTAAAAACTCTGGCTGGCTTTTGGAGATCGATTATGTGTAGTGTCAATAATATGAATGCTCCTGCTTTATCTGATAGATGATGCTGTCTATTAACAGTAGAATATTAATATTACTACACCATAAAAAACTAGATGATGCCAAAGACAAAAAAAAAAATTAGAAGGAGTTCTGTTGTTTACTTCTTTCTCAATTTGGTTATTAATAATTTATTGTGGGAGATAAAAGGTAGTGTACAAAAACCCCAACAGATCAACCCAAATTTGGGGAAACTATTTCCGCCCCATCTTTCTTGCTTCCACAATGTCTTTGATTGATATCATCCCCAATGCTTTTACTCTTACTTTGGTATCCCATATGATCAGACTAATTATGGTAATCTTAATTTCAGTAGACCAAGAGTGAGAATAACCGACTTATATCGTGATAATCTCCGTGAATTGATTCTTTGCACATCTATACACGAATCTTTTTATCTTATCTAAACATACCTTTTGCCGATAAACTTGTCGCTTAAATTCAAAGGCACTTGCAACACATAACAGATTTAAAGACCCCCCCTCCCATTTGTTCAATTCAACTTCATTGACATCTTCCTTTGAACATTTCAAAAAGCCAACCAACACCCAAGATATTTCATTTTTTGATATCATGAATCAATTACCCCAAGAAGAAAAGATCGTTATTGTTGGTGGTGGAACCTTTGGATTATCCACTGCTCTTCACCTCTTGAGAGATGGTTACACTGATGTTACTATTGTAGATAAATATCTGGTTCCATCCAAATTGTCAGCTGCAAATGACATCAACAAGCTTGTCCATGTTAATTACACTGACAATTTCTACTTCAACATGGCCTTGGAGTCGTTAAAAGCATGGAAGTCAGACCCTGTTTTCATAGATTCGTACCATGAAACTGGCATAATTTACACTGGAACAAAGAAGAATACCATTTCAAAAGAGCTCAAAGTGAGGAGTTTGAAAATGGAAAAATTTAACATATCTGGTGACAAGTTACCTTTGGTCAATTCGAAAGAAGATTTCCAGAAATATCATCCACAGGTGAAAGGTAATTTCAAAGGCTGGCAGGGTTATTGCCAATCTTTCAATTGTGGTTGGGGTCATGCTAAAAACTCTTTAATCTCTGCCTCCAAAGAGATCGAAAAATTGGGGGGAAAATTCATTATTGATGGAGGTACCAAATTTATCTTCAGTGATAATGATTCCAAAGAAGTGATTGGGTTGGAGTTGGAAAGTGGTGATAAAATTTTTGGTTCCAAATTTGTCTTGACTGCAGGTGCAAACTCCATCAGTTTCAATATTGATTTCCAAAAACAGTTATTAACCAAATGCTGGACTTATGCGCATATCAAATTGACACCGGAAGAAGCACTGACTTTCAAGAACACTCCTGTGATAATCAATGCCGAATCAGGTTTTTTCTTCGAACCAGACACCAATGATGAGATCAAAGTTTGTAATGAGACCCCAGGGTTCACCCATTATGTCAAACCGGGTAAACTTGAGAAAGATTCATTGCCCTTTGTCAGGGAACAAATTCCCAAACAGGCAGAGGAAGAGATTCGAATGTTTTTGGAAACCACCATACCACAGTTTACCCATAGGCCATTCACTTACGCTAGGATATGCTGGTGTACCGATACAGTGGATAGAGATTGGTTAATTGGAGAACATTCAGATTACAAGAACTTGATCTTGGGAACGGGTGATTCCGGTCATGGATTTAAGTTCATGCCCATCATTGGCAAGTACATCTCCAGAGTAGTAGAGTACGGAGCTGAAGAAGGGTTATCACTGGAGGAGAGGTGGAGGTGGAGATGGAGACCAGAGAAAGCAATGAATAGAGATGATTCCAATTTGAGAATGGGCTCCTGTGATAGGGAGTCACAAGATTTGAAACATATTAAAGACTGGACTCAGATAGGTGAGAAATGAGACAATTATCGGTTGATGAATCTTTTTGTGTAACGTAAAGTAATCAATCGATCCGTTACGAGATCAATTTTTTATAAATTCAGAACTATGCTCGTTCATATGGGTTTTTACAATATTTCAATATACAATTCACAGATATACTGAACTGTATCAGTGAGAAAGAGACCCATCGCTAATCCTTTAATCTCGGATGGGATAAATCTTTTTTTTACCTCGTAGGCAGACCCAAACACATATGCTGCTTCTTTTTTTTTTCCCATTATTTTCTGCCGTGCAATAATTTATACAGAACATATCTGGTTAAACAAAGAACATTTGAAAGTATCTATCAATGAAGATTTGGAAGCTTGCGTTTTGCTACTTAAGTACATCTCATGTATTTGGTCTTGTTGTCCCAGACGCTTTCGATGGATTTCAAAACGTGGAAAGACTCAACTATGCAGAAAAGGAGAATGACATATGGATGGAAAATGAAAAGTTGATCCAATTACATAAAGACTTGGTCGAGATACCAAGTATTTCATACGAGGAATCCGATCTGGTAGATTACTTGCAAGAGTACTTCACCAGTAAGGGGTTTTCTGTGGAAAAAATAATGATGGATGAGAAGTCTAAGAGAGCCAATTTATACGTCTATCATGGTGAGAAGAGAGATACTAAAATTATGATGATGTCTCACATCGATACCGTTCCACCTTTTCTCCCATACAAGATTATTGGCAACAAAATCTATGGCAGAGGAACTGCTGATGACAAGGCATCTGTCGCCTCTCAAATAATTGCCTTTGAAGAATTACTCAAGCTGAAAGAGATCAAGGAAGGTGATGTGGCGATCTTGATCGATGTTGGTGAAGAGAAAGATGCCGATGGTGCTTTCAGTGCTGGTCAGATGGGGATTCCATGGGAGACAGTCATATTTGGAGAGCCCACATACTTAAAGTTGGTAATTGCTCACAAGGGGATTGCCAACGGAGTATTGAAAGCCACGGGGAAGACAGCTCATTCCTCGGTCCCTGAATTAGGAATCAATGCCATTGAGTTGTTGCTCGATGCATTACAAGATTTGAGACATGCAGAATTCCCAGGGAATGAGATTTTGGGTGCATCGACTTTGAATATTGGCATGATTGAAGGTGGTGTCGCGGCAAATGTCATTCCAGATGAAGCCAGAGCCACGATACTGTTGAGGGTGGCATGTGTCGATGCAATTGAAGTGGATAAAGTTTTCGAAGATGTGCTCAAGAGGCATCCCAAGGTTGAGTGGGAAAATTACGTGTCAATGAGTCCAGTTTTTTTCAAGCATGATATACCAGGTTACAATACCAGTATTATGCCATTTGGCACAGATGCCTTGATTTTCAAAGGAGATTTTGAGAAATATCTCATTGGACCTGGTGGTGATGGTATCCATTCCGCTGAAGAACATATCTCCGTGGAAGAGTTGGTCAGAGGTGTTGCTGTTTACAAAGAGATAATCTCTTACAAGTTGAAGCAAGGCAATAACTGATTCTGTTGTGTGTAACATTTCCGATTTTCTTATTTTTATTGTTCTTCTTATCAAACAAGCTTATCAGTTCTATGACACCAAAAAACAAGCCACAACTCCGCAGATAAATTTTTTTCCTTCGCAACTCGATGCGAAGATAAAGAAATCAATACCTGCTCCTTGTTTAATTGAATGACTATGAGGTATCTTCACTAAATTTCATCTATTGCAACCCATATATGTGGCCAGGTTTCATATGGAAGTTATCTGTATATGGATTAACATAATCAGGATAGGCAGGAAAACTCTACTCTATATGTTGTGATTATGGAAGGATGCCGTATCAACTTCTTAGCTCAAAGAGAGCAAATCTTATGCTTGCTTTTTCAGTTGAACAATTCAGCTTCAGTTTATCTTTAGAATATAGACATAAATATGTCGTATCCCTATTAAGAGAATGGATTCAGTTCAGACCTTCAGCTTGAAATCTTTTTAGTTCTCGTATACAGGCAGTTCTTCCCAAGAGATTGCTTCCAGGACTGGCTGAAACACAGAAGTCTCTTTTCCAGAGCCTTCTTAGTATCCTGACCAACTACCTTTTTAGAGAGAGAATAGCCCAAATAATCTTCAACACATCACACTGATTTTCTTGATGTTGAAACATCTACCTGGGTTAATATCAAACCATAGTTTGGAGGAGAAATACCTCTTCAACAATAAAATTTTAACTTTGGATATTCCAAGAATTGCTCTTGTTGACGAATTACTACAACTCCAGCAAAAAAGAGTTATAGTAACGAGTCTATTTGTCCAATATTTTGTCGAAGCGGTAGCTTCACCAGAGTGTGATACTTTGGTCTGCTTAGGTGCTAAGATTGGGGCCTGGATGGTTGTTGGTGCTATTGAAAAAAGATGGTACAGGGTTGTACTGTACGATGGCCTTCTTGAATCCAAAATTGGGGTATGTTGCCAAACCCAGGAAATCGATGCTTACAGCCACCGAAAGGTTCAACTAGGGTCAAGGCGATTGAAGTTCATTGTCAGTTGCTGATTCCAGTATTGGTAAGATTGGGTGTGCCATCTGTTGGGAAATCACCTCCTATTGTTAAGATAGACCACTATTGCTAAGGAAGTACAAATCTGGATCTCGCCAAAATTGGATGAAAGATAGATTTTTGGAGAATTGCAATGAAGGTAACGGCATATGAGGGAAGGATTTTCGTTGTGAGCGCATTTCAATTCATACCCACTCCTGAAGGGGTGAGTTACAAATTAAAAGGTTGGGATGAAAATAGAAATTGTATCAATGGTGGTACAAAAAAGGATCCCTATGGTGAGATCTTGGTTGGTCCATTTTTGGGTAAAGAGGAATTGTGGACAGCTGGAATTGACTTATCGAAAGTTGGCAAGGCTAGGTACAATTTTGATCCTGTTGTTCACTATGCAAGATCTGTTCATCAGATCATCATCAGCTAAATTCGCAGGATAAATCTCAGAAGATATATGACCAGAATCTAAAAACCAAATCGAAAAGCAAGAAATGAAAAGCAAGGAAAGATGATCCTGATAAATGATGAGGGACAATATGAAATACCAAACATTGAGTGATTGAAATATCGCAAACAATAAAAGATAGCAAACGCTGAACAAAGGAAAAAGCAGAATAAAGGAAGAAGCGGAATGATGGGAAACAATGCGAGATGACATACATTGAGCGATTGAAAGATCTGACCTCAAACAATGAAATACGACAAACAATGAATGATGACAAACATTGAATGATTAAAAGTTAGCAAACAATTTGAGATGGCAAACACTGAAAGATGGCAAACAATGAATGATTGAAGGATAGCAAAAAATTTGAGATGACAAACAATATGAGATGACAAAAGAATGAGTGATTGACAGATAGCAAATGCTGAATTATGTTAAACAATGAAATATGACAAACAATGAAATAGGACAAACAACGAATGATGAAAAACAATGAATGATGACAGACATTGAATGATTAAAAGTTAGCAAACAATTTGAGATGGCAAACACTGAAAGATGGAAAACAATGAATGATTGAAGGATAGCAAAAAATTTGAGATGACAAACAATATGAGATGACAAAATAATGAGTGATTGACAGATAGCAAATGCTGAATTATGTTAAACAATGAAATATGACAAACAATGAAATAGGACAAACAACGAATGATGAAAAACAATGAATGATGACAGACATTGAATGATTAAAAGTTAGCAAACAATTTGAGATGGCAAACACTGAAAGATGGAAAACAATGAATGATTGAAGGATGGCAAAAAATGTGAGATGACAAACAATATGAGATGACAAAATAATGAGTGATTGACAGATAGCAAATGCTGAATTATGATAAACAATGAATGATGACAAACAATGAATGATGACAAACAATGAATGATGACAAATATTGAATGATCAAAAGTTAAGATGGCAAGCAATGTGAGATGGCAAGCAATGTGAGATGACAGACAATGAAAGATGACAAACATTGAAAGATTACAAACATTGAATGATTGAATTGAATACATTTAGCGCCCTTATGATGTATTGGCTTGGAATAAAAATATAATTAGAAAATAATTTGTAGATCCTCATTTTGTTTTTTATCCCATTTCAAAATTGGTTTTGTGTCATTTGAGATTTTATAGAATTTATGTTCTTTTACATTCTAAACTCAAGAGCCACAAACAAATAATAAAATAAATCACATTCAACTTGAAATAATTCTTAGAAATGGAATATTTATGATCAAAATCATGCATGAATCAACCCAGGAACCATCATTACATGTTTACAAATTCTTGTCTAAAAGAGATGTACTGATAAGAAGAACGCAATACATATATCTAGAATAACATATGAGTTCATAACAAGTTCGATAATTGTAGCTATGAAGACTGACTACAATTTGATACCAGTAATGAATATCCTCAAACTAATGTAACCCCCTGTTGGCTTCTTACCCCTTTACTTCAAACACGCGTCTAATTATTTTTATGTTACAGAAAAATGTTTTTTTTTTTTACACGTGAATCGATCAAAAGTTATTCAAGGGCCTATTATTGAAAGCAGAAGCTTATGGTAAGGAATATGATACCCTAGACAAAGAAATAATCTTGACATAATCAAGTTTTTATGCAATTCTACTGGTTTTCTCATTTTTTCCCCAATAGAATCTAGGTTTTCCATCAATTCAGAGACCAGAGACCAGTGATAATGGGGTATTTTTGTTAACCAATGTATACAGGCAAGGGCTATGACAAGAGTATCATGAGAGATGGTACACTTAATTGCTGCAACGTTCATTGAAAATTTGGAGACTTTCTTGAATGGAAATCGAACATACGGCAGTATTCACAACATTTCACAGAGCAGGATTTGGTCATGGTTGTTGAAATTTAGAAGGATATTGTTATGTATAAGTTCAGATGATAATATTCAAGCTGAGATCAATATATATATATATATAAAGAGGGAAACTTTGTTTAGCAGCAAATCTTGCAAAATCGACCAGTTACTAAAGATCTGCTGCTCAACTTCTATTATCACAACCTTTTCTGGTTAATAGTGGGAAGTCAAATTAATCGAGACTTATAAGATCGACAAAACACAACGAAGGTTGAAATAAGAAATCATATACTCAAAAAATCAATTCAAACCCCAAAAGTAATATCTGCAACTTAGAAACAATCGGTTTAACCTTCAACACAGTTATAAACCACTATCCCCTGTGGCAAAACTATTATGACAACCTACATGGCATGAAGGTTTAGTTGAATCATTAATGTAATTATTCAAACCTATGATAACCGACAAGCACCGAAAAGAAAGGTCATTGAGTTTAATTGATGTCATATTCAGTAGATAAATGATGTCTGTAATTCTTTTTTTTTCTTTTGAATGAAGTTGTATTAACAGTAACAAAGAATAATCATGAAAGTCTAACAAATTTTGGATCTCTTGGAAGACCATCTTCATCGATATCGTATTCTCCCATCTTGTTTCTCATATATAAAAGTCTTGCCTCGTCAAATGAGAGTCCCTGATTGTTCATGATTTTTATCACCTCTTCCTTGGCATGCTCATCTAGTCCCTTACGTTGATCATTTTTCATTAAATTGTCTGAAAATAAATTGAATGTCTTTGAAGAAAGACCCAATCCAATGTCACTTATCCATGAAGAAGAAGGCAGTGAAGAAGACGAATCTAAATCATCAGAGTTTAATGGTAAAAAGTTCAGTTGTCTCCTTTCCTTGAACGCTATATATCTCAGTTTGATAGCTGCTCTCTTGTGTATAATGATACAGATAGCAATAAATGCTACAAGCATGAATCCATGTTGGATTTTGAATGATGAAAAGACTTTGGGCCACATGATGGTGATGGATTGAATCTGCTCGTGATTTGTTCCAAATTAATTAATCAGATGTTGCTGATGATTCTATAACAATTTTTAACCAAAAAAGAGTATGTCAAAAAAAAAAAAAAAAAAAAAAAATTATTTTGCAATTCTCAAAAATAACCTTTTCAGGGGAAAGCGCGTGAGTTATATACTATACTCATCACGGTTTTAAGTAAATACAATTTAAGACAATGCAATTTATATTGTTTGTATGAATAATAATTAGTGATATCGAAGATGATTTCTCTGTCAATCTACAAAAGTTCTTAGAGAAAGGGGTGTAGATTGATGGTCCAAGAGCGTAAAAAAATACAACATATAAAAGCCACACAAGGAGCGAAAAGGGGAAAAATTGAATTTTATTGTTTTGTGTGTTTTAAAAAAAGTAAAACCTCTTAGATTATATACAATTTGCAAATGAGCTTGATAAGCATTTATACATATGATAGTGAAGATATGAAAGTCTGTCATCGTTTCAACATCTTCAAATAGTAAAGAACCAAAAAATGCAATCGAACAGCACATCTGCCTCCATAAAAGCTCTATTACGCTATAAGATGGGCTCAGCTACATCAGGGATATCATCTTCCCCAGGAGTGCCACCAACCACCAGCGTCAATTCCAATTTGGATGATAATGAATTTAGCACACGAGATCCAACTGATTTGGTATTACCCATGGATGAGATAATCGATTTCAGCAACCTGGTTGACCCGCCGACTTCAAACACCATCAATTCAAGATTAGATTTGAAAGAGTTGTACAAGTTGAGAAAATCAATTTTATATTGTTTCTGTGTCGCTTTAGCTGGATTCATTTTCGGGCTCGATATTGGGATCATTGGCGGGTTGGTCAACTTTACCAGTTTCAAAATCAAGTTTGGTGAGACCAATGAGAATTTTAACAAGATCACTTTAGGTATTATTGTTGGTATGTGTAGTATTTGTTCATGTTTCAGTGGGTTGGCTTCAAATTATTTAACAAATGAGTTTGGTAGAAAATTAACAGTTATTGGCGCTATGATTTTATATGGATTTGGACTTTGTATATTGGCCAAGAGTGATGAAGTTTGGGAATTAATTATCGGTAGAGCATTTAATGGGTTAGGTATTGGTTTATCATCTGTGGCTGCCCCCATGCTCATTAGCGAATTACCTCAAGCAAAATTAAGAGGGAGCTTAGTTTCCTCTATGCAATTAATGACCACCTTGGGGATATTTTGTGGTTCAATTATATTGTACTTGTGCAAGGATTTCAGAGGTGATTATCAATATTTGGTGCCGATATATGTGAATCTTGGGTTGGTAACTTTTACCATTTTGATTTTGACATTTGTTCCCGAATCTCCGATATTCTTGGTACAGAAAGAACTTGACGGAAACGCTGCCGATATAATTGCCGATCTCAATGATTTACAAAAAGATCATTGGTATGTTATTTATTGGATTACAAAATTGAAACAAAATTTTGCAAACCATAGAGAACAAGATCGAGTAGGAGAAGACAAGACAACATCAACCTTGAAGAAGAAGAAAAATCATAATAAAAAGAGAAAATCATCATTAAGACATGCCAAACCCAAGATATTTCATAGAATTATGATTGGAGTTATAATCATGGTTTTCCAACAATTTAGTGGTATCAATTATTTTTTCTTTTATGGTACATCGATTTTCCAAAAGGCAAATATAGATGATCCATATATGACATCGATAATCTTGTCGAGTGTCAATTTACTATCCTCTTTGGTTTCAATAACGGTATCTGATCGGTATGGACGTCGTGATATGTTGGTAATTGGGAGTTTGTGTATGTTCATCTGTATGATGATATTTGCATCTGTGGGGACATTTGCCTTGTCAAACAATGAGGTTTCTGGTATGATTATGATTTTTAGTGCGTGTTGTTTCATTGCCGCATTTAGCATGAGCTGGGGTCCAATCTCGTTTATGATAGTGGGGGAGTTGTTTCCCTATAGATACAAGGCAAAGGGCATGGCATTTGCCTCTTCTGCAAATTGGATAACTACGTTTATGATATCATTTTGCACACCATTTATCACCGAGAGAATTGGTTTTAAATATGGATATTTGTTTGCCCTGTTCTTATTTGCCAGTATTTTTTTCGTTTGGGGTTATGTACCAGAGACGAGAGGGAGGGAGTGGGAGGCCATCGATGCGTTGTATGGGGCAATACATCATTTTGGAAAGGTACTACTCAGTATGAGAAACCACCACCACCACCGCCAAAAGTGATACTGGTGGACAAGACAAGACAAGAGCCAAAGGAGACCAAGGATATTGAGATGGTATTATTAAGTAGTAACCTGGAAGCTGAGAAGAATCCTTTTATGTAATTTCTTTCTTCTTCTTCATCTTCTTCTTCTTTGCAATGATAGTCAGCCCCTATTACTCCCGCCTTGGTTGCTTACAAAAAAAAAAAAATGAAAATGAAAAATCTCAACAAAAAAATAGAAAATCACATGCCATTTTATTATTTTTGATATTGTACAGGAACAAAAAGATCATATAATAACAATAATATATAGGATATAGATATAGATAGATAGATATATAGATGGAGATTCTAAGATGTAAATCTTTTGAATTGATAATCATGTAGTGCAGATACTTAGATCAGCTATCTGTTATCCATTCTTTGTAATTAATAATGTATGTATTATTAATACATCAAATAAGATAGATAGATAGATAGATAGATAGATAGATAGATAGATAGACACCCCTTATTTTTTGTTGCTTTATTTTCCTGGTGGGTGGGTGGGTGTGTAGTTACAGTTTAAAAAATTTATCTTCACACACACATCACAGTCTGTGCTTTGCGCTTTTACTTACTTTTTTTTTTTTTTTTTTTGAAAAACATAGAAAAAATTCACATTTTGCTGTAGTGAAAGCAAATACAATAATAAGCTAATAACATATCATTACCAATCAACGATGGCAAATACAAAGAAAAACTCCGATTCGTCACAACCGGGGACACGCCAGAAGGATAGTGCTGTCAGCACGGCACCAAAGACCAAACATGAGCTGCATCTGCATCTGCTGCCTGTTGTCAATGAGAAGGAGAAGAAGAAACAGGCTTTTGCCGTGAGAACTGTGTGGACGGTGATAATGATTCTTGGTATGTTTTCAATATTAGCTGCTGGTCATTTCCCAACAATTATATTTGTATTGATCTTACAAACTCTAGTGTTCAAGGAATGTATTACAATCACCACTGAACGTGCTAGAATTGAGAAATTACCATATACAAGATCTTTAAATTGGTATTTTTTGTTTGTTTCAAGTTATTACTTGGATGGTGAAACTGCCATTGTTTATATCTTAAACCATGTAAGAAAACCACAACAAGTTGAAGAGATTTTGAAAATCATGGTGATGAATCATAAATTCATTTCTTATATGTTGTACGTTTTAGGATTCATACTCTTTGTTGCTAGTTTGACAAAGGGTTATTATAAATTCCAATTTGCCCAATTGTGTATCACTACAATGACTTTATTGTTGGTTGTATTTCAAGCACATTTGATAATCAACAACATTTTGAGTGGGTTGATTTGGTTCTTATTACCAGTTGGTTTGGTTATTACAAATGATATCTTTGCCTATTTGTGTGGTATCACGTTTGGTAGGACTCAATTGATTGAAATTAGTCCCAAAAAGACAGTTGAAGGATTTATTGGGGCTTGGATCTGTACAGCTGCCATGTCCTTGTTATTATCATATATTTTCTCCAAATATATGTACTTGATTTGTCCAGTTGATTCAGATATGAAGAGTAATGCCTGGTCCGGATTGACGTGTGATGTTAATCCAGTTTTCATCTCTCAAGTTTTCAAACTTCCTCCTTCGATAGCAGAACTTGTGAAATTCGAATACATTTCAATTAAACCAATATATTTCCATGCAATGGTGTTGGCCACATTTGCCTCATTGATTGCTCCATTTGGTGGATTCTTTGCCAGTGGGTTGAAAAGAGCTTTTAAAGTTAAGGATTTCGGAGATACCATTCCAGGTCATGGAGGTATCACCGATAGAATGGATTGTCAATTCTTGATGGGAAGTTTCAGTTATTTGTACGTTCAAAGTTTTATCGATCAACATAGAATGAATGTCGGCACCATTTTACAATTGATTATTTTGAATTTGAATAACGAACAAATTGCTCTCTTGACAAACAGTTTAGAAAGTTATCTTGCCAATGCTGTAGGTGATGCTGAAGCTATTATTTGAATTACGGAGTGATGGCTAGAGAGAATAAGAGGTGGAGAGGAGGTGACAGAGCAGAAGGAAAGAAAAAAAGGACAAACAATCTAATTGAAACCAGTAATTTATTTCGGAAAATTTCAGGAAAAAATGAATATGACAGACAGAGAGAGAGAAAACAGAAGTGGCACCCTCATTCATTCAATTTATACAGATATATATAAATGTATAGGTTACTAAATAGTCTTCTTAGGCCTACAATATGATAACTTTCATGACTTGTACAAATATGTTTTAAACATCTAGAAAAAAAAAAAAAAAAACACAAACACACAAATCTACTTACTATGTAATTAATTATCGATTTATCATTTCTTATTCTTCTTTGCAATTCTTCTCAATTGTCTCTGCTCGTTCTTCAAAGTACCATCCAACATCTTATACCTACCTTTAACACCTCTTGGTCTACCAGCACCTTTATTTGCACCTTTAGCAAACACCACAGTAACTTTAGGTTTCGTATTTTGTTTCTTTGACAATTTTTTGAAAATCTTGTTAATCTCCTCACTCTTATCCAGTTCAGTTTTACCACCATCTTCATTGATCATATCGGATTTCTTCTTCATCTTCTCCATACGACGTAATGCCCTCAACTTCTTACGCCCTTGCAGTTCCATCACCTTCTTGATAGGTCTAGCATTCAATTGCTTTTGCTTCTCCTTGATGGCCAATGCAGCTTCTTTAGTGATCGGCTTGGCAAGTTTAGAATGCTTACCTTCATCGTCCAAAAACCAATCAGGTAATCCTTCTTTATCCCTGAATGAATACCTGTTATAACCTTCCTCGATCAAATCATGTTTGTTCATTTTACCAAGGGCAACTTGATGTGCTAATGTCATGGCCTCAACTGTGGCAAGTTCAATCTCATCCTTGTTCTTCTTCAGTCTTTTCAGACCACCTTCATCCTCAGAATCATCGCTTATATAGTCTGATCCAGCATCGGTGGTATTAGGCACAAGTTCGAATCCCGTATCAGAGTCCTCTTCGTCACTAGAATCTGGGGTAAATCCAGAATCAATAATTGACTTTGTCTTTAATGATTTAGAAGGAGTAACGGTACCAGAAGATGAAACATCCATGGTATCATCCATAACAACGTTTGTCTCATCTCCCAATTCGTTGAAGACTGAATCGTTGAAAAAAACCTTGGCCTTTCTCGATAAAGATTCACTTTCTCTTTCTTCTTTCAATTGGGCAACCAACTTGTTAATGGATTCATCATCATCACTATCAATATCATTTTCATCAGAATCGTCTTCCAATTCGCTCTCACCAGAATTGTCCTCTTTCAGAACAGCATCATCCTCAGCAATACCATCCCAGGCTTCTTCATCGTCATCACCTCTTGCCAATCTGGCCTTCAATTTGGCATCCTTCTCAATCTTACGTTGTTGATAACTTGAATACATCTGGTTCAACTCTCCTTCCAAATTGTCCAACTCATCACCGGTATTAGGTTCATCATCATTTTCATCGAAATTGATCTCTGTACCTTTTATTATATCCTCACTTTCCAAGATCATTGATTTTTTACCCTTGATCAACTCATTCAATTTACCTGTTTTTTCAGCAGTTTTCAAACTGAACATCGAGTCTTGACCATTTTGACCAGCATCAACACCAATTTGCATATCTGTTAACATATTCATTTGCATTCTTTGAATTTCCTTTTGTTTCATCTCATTCTTTCTACGTTTTTCTCTTTTTTGGATTTGTTGTTGTTTTGATTGTATTTCACCCAACTCTTTATCAATTTGTTGATCCTCTGTCAATGCTTCAACTTCAATCTCTGGCTTTTCTTCCTTATCATTCAATCCCAAGATATCTCTTGCATGACTTCTCCATCTGATCAACATTCTAAAATCTTTCTTACCCAAAACCTTCAAATCTTTTAAACATTCATAAAATTCTGGAGTTGTCTGTTTTAATTTTTTCACAATCTTCCATTCTTGATCATCATTATCTATCGTGAACTTATTAAGAGAACCCAAAATATTTATATGATCATCTTCTAATTTGACCCACTCCATCAAAGGCATCTCTTTGAACAATATGTAATCACCTTCATCATAACCTTGCCGAGATCTCTTCTTCTTCTCTGGATTGAAAACTTTTGACTCATTATTAACAACTTGATCAAGCTCTTCAAAAACTTCCTTTGGATCTAACAACCTTGGATCTAATTTCTTTGGAGCTTTAAAACCTCTACAAACAACAAAAATCTCTGCAGAAACATTACGAGAAGCAGGTGGCTTTGTGGCTTCAACTTTATCAAATAACTGTTGGAAAACCCACATAAGATTGTTATAATCTCTTGATCTGAAAATTTTTGTCACAAATGTACCACCTGGAACCAAATATTCCACTGCCAACTTCAAAGATTGTAAAGTTAAATGGGATTGGGTAAAAGCATCTTGAACCCATCCTAAACCAACATTAGGTGCACCATCATGTAACACGGTATCGGCCTTCCAAGTCTTCATATGACCTCTTAATTTGGATCGACAATCATCTGTGGTGATATCTGCCTGGAATGTAATACAGTTAGGTAAGGGTTTAATCGGTACGATATCCACACCTATGATCAATGAGTTGACTGGACATAACTGGGATGCAACTTGACACCAAGAACCTGGAGCAGCACATAAATCTATTACAACTTTGGATTTTTCCAAGAAATGACCATATTTTTCATTGATTTGTAAGATTTTGAAAGAGGAACGAGCTCTGTAACCTTTCTCCTTGGCCAAGAAGTAGTACCTATCTAAACGACCTTTACTATTTTTCTTCTGAGTCTTACCCATTGTTTCAAGTGTAAGTGTAGTGGTCCTGTATTATTATTAAATGATATATAAGAATTTATCTCTTCTTTTATCTCATCTCTTTTCTGTCTGTGCCTTTACAAAAAAAAAAAAAATAAAAAAAAAAAAATTTGATAAAAAATTTTTCTCCTCCTAATCGAGAAAGATTTGAACAAAGATACACAACTATAGATAATGGATTAGGAGATATGATAATTATCTGATAAGATTATTCAAAAAAAAAAAATAATACAACTACCTAATTAACTGTATACGTATATATATATCAATTCACTCATTCATTGAGTGAATTGAGTTTGATTTTAATTGCAAAAAATTATCAAATCAGTTTTTCCAGTTGTTTTCGAAATAATGCTTGACAAATGCTAATGGATGATCATCACTTTGTGATCCCATTTTACCCAATCCTGGAGCAAAACTCGTTATTGGCAATACTAAGACATCACTAACCAACTTTGGTACATCCAATTTGGTGAAATCCTTCCATGTGACTTTAGAATATATACCACTTTGAACGTAGTCATTGAAATATGTGAATATCACATCTGTCCAAATACCCATCCCTGTCCATTGCATGATATCCAAGTTTTTCGTCTTCAAGGTGGTTACCGAGGTATCGGTTAAAGTGCTCAACGTCAAATCATCATTCTTCAGTTTTTCCAAAGTTAATTCGGTGATCTTGGCCACGATTTCTCTCAAGATTGGATGACCTGGTTTTGATTGTATACACCAATTACTGAATTGTAATCTTCTAGCATAATGTTGTCTCCAATCGGCACTATCTGGATCCGATGAGATACCAATGATCATACCAATTTCTGATGGTGATACATTTTCAGGAATCCAATTTGGAACAGGTTGTAATGGTAAAGTATCAACATCGGCATATACACCACCTTTAGATAATAGTATCAAATAACGGAAAAAATCCATCTTTAATATCACATCTGGTAAGATTTCATAAGCTTGTACAATTTGAGGAATTTGTTTAAACAAATAATGAACAATTGCAGAAGAAGTATCATCGTTAAACAATTCATGTACAAAACCTGGATTCTTTACAGCCCATTGTGTTTCACCTTCCTTAAATTTATCACCAAATCTTTCATCGTTCAAACCATACTTCCATGTTTGCCAGATGTATGCTGGGAATTTTCTATTCTGATCATATGGGAATAAAAATGCTAATTGTTCTCTTAAAGAGGCACCCTCTGGAGCCCTTCTCAATTCTTTTAATTGTTTCTCTAAATGAGTTCTTTCCTTTTCCAACTTGACCAATCTCTCCTCCTGTTTTTTTAACAAATTTTCTGTGATTTTTTCCAAATTATGTGTGAATTCCTCTTGTTGTTTTTTAGCATTGTTATTATTGATGAAATCCTGAGGTATGATATTGGCACTCTGTTTCAACACCTCTTGCAAGTCTGAGGATTTGTTGGATGATAACTTCACTATCACCAATAGCCCAAAGACTACGCTTATGGCTAATATTATGAGCTTTCTCAAGGCAGCTGATTTCATATTTAGTTATGTAACAACAACCTTCTTTGAATCAATGATGTTGGTTTTATTAAACTCGTAAAACAAACAAAAAATACAAGCACCACAGGAACTGACAGATGCAATATAGCCAAGCTCTTATTTATCTACCTGTTGACAAAAAAAAGGGGAAACAAGTACCGTACCAACTCAGAGAGGGTATTAATTATAAAGAACTAATATGAAATTCCTGATCGATAATGAATAACAGTGCCGTGGTGGTGGTTCTTCCTTCCTTGTAAAAATAACAGATCTCAAAAAACAAAAAAAAAAACAAAAAGTTAAAAAAAAAAAAATTGTTATATTGTTACTTTTGTACACGACCTATATTCATCTCTATTAGAGTGCATCACTCCAATCTTAATCAACAACTGATCCATCTCTCCAATCTTTGCCTGTATCAACTGGGCAACTTTTATCTTCCCACCAAGATCAAATGTCTCACTAAACAACTTGTTTAGCAGTTCTACTTCACCCAACTTCTCCTCCCACAGTGTTCTCTGTCTCAGTATCTGAGCATAGAAATCAATCCTCGCTCTCATATTAGCAACCTTCAGTTCCATCTGTACTCTTCGCTGCATCAACAGCTCCATCGTGTAGTTCCAAGAGGTGCCATTGTCTTCTACAGACCTCAATTCAGACATCACGTTGAATTACATGTGTCTAGTCGGTTATAATAGGGACGATGGATTGATTGGTCTGTTTATCGAGTAATAGGAAAATAAAGTGGTAGTATGCGGTTATGGTTATTAAAAAATTTGTATGAGAAACGGATGAGGAAAAAAGAACGCTCGCTTAATTAATACTACTATTATTATTATTATCTGTTATTATTAGAAGGGTTCTTATTTCATTCATTCATCATCAATCTCATCTGTGGTTTTGCTGATTGATTAATTGATCGAATTACATACAAATTTTTAACCAAACAAATGCCAATCTTTCACCTCCAACTGACACAAAACGGTATTAATTACACCTTCTGCCATATCAAGCCTCTTTTGCAATACACTATCTTTTTCCAACTCAACTTTCTCCAACTTAATCACTTCATCACCGAATTGAGCTTTGGTAATTGGCGCATTGAAAGAAATCAATATATCTGTCTGCACCTTCTTTACCCTGATAATACCTAGTATAAGC
Organism: Nakazawaea wyomingensis; assembly: GCA_030567715.1. Classification (NCBI taxonomy): domain Eukaryota; kingdom Fungi; phylum Ascomycota; class Pichiomycetes; order Alaninales; family Pachysolenaceae; genus Nakazawaea; species Nakazawaea wyomingensis. The sequence goes on from JAJLSQ010000033.1 coordinate 24,923, forward strand.
ACCAACAATACACCATCATCCGAGCGCCCCCATTTCCTGGATGGCTCCACACAGGTTACAATATAAGCATCATCATCTCTGTTTTTTCATTTGCCCCAGCAATATGAGGTTAGTAAATATGTAATATTAAAATTTATGGGACCTGTCATTTGTCATGCCAGAAATAACTTTCAAAAAAAAAAAAACTACTCACTTGAGATGTTCATTGATAACTTTATCTTTCTTAATCACTTGCCATTCGTTCTCACCAACACCATTGAGATTGTTCAATTCGGACAAATGCATTAAAATGGCCTCATGATCTTCCTTGTCAATTCTATCTAACAATTCAATAATGATGCTGTCGTCCGAGAACAACTTTGCTGGATCAGCTGTGTTCAATGACCCATTCAAAAAAACTTCTTGAGTGTCGGGCACCTGTCTCAACATTGAAGCATCTATCATGCCAGATGGCACCTTTGTGTGCATGGCACCTCCATATAAATCTTGGTCTACAAATTCCATCTTACTTGCTATTTCGATTTTTGACGTAAAAATGAGAGTTTCTAATCATGTTTTTTTTTTGTAAGAATTTTTTTTTTTTTTCTATGCTTACATCAAACAAAATGATGATCTTCTATCTTTTTGACAAAAAAAGCTATACACTCAGTTTCAATTTGAAGAATTGAAACAACAATCATTTGAGTTAGATTATTTTAGATAATCTTTCCCATAGAATTAATGCTGGCTTTGTTTATATCTTCAACCGAAGTGGAGTGTTTTCATCAATTTCATCTTGACTGCTTCCACCCCTTTCATTATAATAATATATATAAAGAAAAAGAAAAGTTGAATATATTCAGCGAAGCAATGAATCTTTACTGTAAGATGGGTGCAAGATTACCAATCGCTTAGACTGGGGCTTTTATGGAGTAACTCTATCAAGAATTATGTTAAATAGTTTGCCTCCTATCAAGCTAACTAAGATATAAGAAACATTGTCTCATCTGTATGTTCAACAGATAAAGTTCAGCTTTGAGTTTCTTGTAAATATGATATGTCATAAATTTAACATGAGGAAAATACTTCTTTGGTGTGACTTAGTTTTATTCCTCATCTATCAAAATGAAACAACTGGCATCTTAATAATCGATATAATGATTAAAACCACCTCAAATTTTGAAAAACTTTAACATAGAAGAAAAAGGGTAAACCCCTCCCCTCTCAATGGATTTTTGATTTTCATAGGCGTTTTGTTTACTCATCATTAAGCTCGCATATTTGCTCAAGATGCCTACAAGTTGATCGTAATCCTACAACATACACATCTACATACCATTTGCAATATATGCCAGCTAAAAAAACACAGAAGGGAAAAAGGCAGGTCCATTATTCACCGATTGAGCTTGATAACAAATCATCACCAGCATTCCAGAAAGAAATGAAAAAACAGCAAGAAGAGACAAAAAGGGAGAAAACATAATGAGTCAATTTAATCAGTCCATCATCAGATCCAGTTTGCCGGTTGAACATCATCAGTCCATCGTCAGATTCAATTGGCCGGCTAAACTTGGTGAGAAATCGTCAACATTAAAATAAAAGGGAAATAAACAAAGAAGAAACGAAATAGCAGGGAGAGAAAAGAAGAGAGATAACAATGAGTCAATCTCAATTAGCCCATCATGACATCCAGTTGGCTCGTTGAACTTGATAAGAAATTATCACCATTAATTTAAATGAGAAATGGAAAACTAAAAATTGAAAAGCAAGGAAAAGGACCTTGATGATTGAATTGAAAAACCATGAAAAATGACAAACAATAAAAGATGACAAACACTGTAAGATGATAAAAAATGTAGGATGACAAACATTGAGTGATTAAAAGTTAGAACCAATGAAATATTACAAACATTGAATGATGGCAAACAATGTGAGACGGTAAACATTGAGTGACTGGATTGGCAAAAAATGTGGGATGGATAACATTGAGTAATTGAAAAAGGTAAACAATTTGGAATTGTAAGCTATGCGAGATGACAAATATTTAATGATTGAATGATAGTAGCAAAACTGATGGCAAACAAAATGAGAAATTGAAGATAGCAAACACTGAATGATGGCAAACAATCAATGACGACAAACATTGAGTGAAAAAAGAGTGAAAGATTAGCAAACGCTGAATCGTGAAAAAAACACTGAAAGTTGACAAACATTCAAACAATGAAAAATCTGAAACATTGAGAGGAGCTAAACGATGGCAAACACTAAATGATAAGATTTTGAGATGCCAAACAATTTGAGATGACAAGTAATGATTGATTGAAAGATAGCACCGAGTAATTGAAGGATAGCAAACAATGTGAGATGACAAACAATATGAGATGACAAAACAATGAGTGATTGACAGATAGCAAATGCTGAATTATGTTAAACAATGAAATATGACAAACAATGAAATATGACAAACAATGAAATATGACAAACAATGAATGATGACAAACAATGAATGATGACAAATATTGAATGATCAAAAGTTAACAAACAATTTGAGATGGCAAGCAATGTGAGATGGCAAGGATATCAACAATGTGGGATGACAAACATTGAAAGATTACAAACATTGAATGATTGAATTGAATACATTTAGCGCCCTTATGATTTATCGGATTGGAATAAAAATATAATCAGAAAATAATTTGTAGATCCTCATTTTGTTTTTTATCCCATTTCAAGATTGGTTTTGTGTCATTTGAGATTTTATAGAATTTATGTTCTTTTATATTCTAAACTCAAGAACCACAAACAAATAATAAAGAAATCACATTCAACTTGAACGAATTCTTAGAAATGGAACATTTATGATCAAAATCATGCATGAATCAACCCAGGAACCATCATTACATGTTTACAAATTCTTGTCTATAAGAGATGTACTGATAAGAAGAACGCAATACATATATCTAGAATAACATATAACTTCATAACCAGTTTGATAATTGTAGCTATAAAGATTGACTACAATTTGGTACCAGTAATGAATATCATCAAACTGATGTAACCCCCCTGTTGGCTTCTTACCCCTTTACTTCAAACGCGTCTAATTATTTTATGGTTACACAAAAATGTTTTTTTTTTTTTACAAAAGTTATTCAAGTGCGTATTATTGAAAGCAGAAGCTTACGGTAAGGAATATGACTCCCCAAATAAATGGATTAAAGAATGTGTGGTTAGAATATTAGGCAAATTTCTTCATGAGGCATCAATTTCATGAGGGCATTAACCCCAATGTTCTTTAATGTTCTATTGTACTATTAAGTTATCCCTCGGCGAGTGAATACCAACCGTGGTGATCAACGTTAAATGTTATAGTTAGATAACAATTTAAATATAGTCTTTTCTTTTTTTTTAATCTTAGAGGTATCTTCAATCTATTTTCTTACAAGGGTGGAAGAGAATTATAATATTAAATTATTGATATACTCTATAAAGTTATAAAAAACTATATTTGTACGTGTCATGTGAATAAAGCAAAGAAGCGACATATCAAAATAAGCTCGGAAAAAACTCGAAGAGTTTTGATGGATAGAAAACTATTCATCCCCCAATGGGAAAAACCTTCTTATTTGACGTTGATGTCGAAATATGGGAAAGACAAGGAGGTAAGAAATAATGCTGAAAGGTGAAAGGAAGTGGAAAGATATTCTAAAAGGTCCACGAAAAGGGAATTTTCTGGAAGTTCTTTTTGCACAATTATAAATAATCTACTGTTATATATATCTATACATTAAATCGTCTTGTAAATCTTGGAAAACATAATCAGCGGCGAAATTGATTTCTCTGCATTGTTTTCACTTGATAGAATGTTCTGAAGAGCGTTCAAAATAAATAAAATCAAAAATTTCATCAAATCACGTGATCACAAATCCAAAATATTGAGAGTATGAATTATAAACTCAAAAAATCGCGTATTATTATCGCCCCTTTGGCCAAGTGGTAAGGCGCCTCACTCGTAATGAGGCGATCGCTGGTTCGATTCCAGCATGGGGCAGATAGTAATTACTTTTTTTTCTTTTTCTTTATTACCTCACTTACACTATTAATCAGTTTACCTTGTTATGTTATGGATCATCTTGCCTATCTCTCCGACGGTCGCTTTTGCTACAGCATATATCTGACAAATTTGCTGTACCCATATATCTGCGATTCCGTAGAAATCAAGTCACTTACGCAGGAAGTAGAATTGCATCATATTTAACTTTCTTTTGAGGTTATTTGAGTTTTTGCAGACGAAGTGAGAGCGGCCCCTTCTCACTTATCATATCCGAGTTCATTCATCTACTTTGTTGAAATTTTGAATTGAGATACTTCAATTTTTGTTTAATTTAAATTTTATTTTTCTAAAACTGTATCTGACATCGATCTCAAGCTCTCATGTTAAACTTTTTCAGGTTAGTGTTATCATCATATTTGCAATAGTTCCCCAAGGTGGTAATATATCCAACAACTTGTGAGCTTCGTTTTTACTAAAGGTACTAATGATATTTCTGAGCTGTGAATAGTAGATGATCATTACTAAGACAACATTTTTTGGGATTTGTAATTAATCGGGTTAGACTAGACCGATAATGAATTCCCAGAGTAGAATGTGACAAAGTCATTTTTAGAGAGAAAAGATAGTCAATTGAAGTTTTTAAACATATACTCCGGTAATGGGGATTCATAATGGATGCATATGTTGACTAAAAGGAAATGAGAAACTTTCAAACTTTCAACAAAGATAATTGACAATCCATCAAAAATCAGAAGGTTTAAAGGGATTCATATTTTAGATTAAAAAAAAGGATTACATCATTCGAGTCTATATATACAAAATCTCCCCATATTCCTTTTCTTTCTCCACACTTCATTCCTTTTTCTCATTTTTGGCCAGCCTATCAGCATAAATTTTTCCCGTGTAAGGTTCCTCGAAAAGCAACGCAAGTCTATAATTGAGGTAGACAACAACACTTGCAAATACTCCAGATGGTTTCCCATAATATAATGCGGTTCCAAGGAAACATAAACTAGAGCCATTGTACATAGGGTTGTCATTAACACTAAATGGGAAACTGACAACTCTATGATCCATCAATATGCCGAAATAGTCACCAAGATAGGTCCCGGTCACACCCAATTGATACATAGAAGTCAGCACAAAAACCGAGCCAACACCAAATGATATTAAACCAGCAACTTTGAATGGCAATTGATCAAGTAAATCAAAAGTTGGTTGCTCAAGAAGTGCTTCGTTGTAGTACTTGTCTCTGATCAACCCTAAAGTGAAGATCGTAACGGCCAAGAAATAGCAGCCCAATTTGGAGCTTCCAAATGCCAACTTTGTCAAAATATGAGTCTTGTGTTCCAATCTTGCTATAGTGTTCCAATATATTGGATTGAACAAGATGAAAAACAAAGCAATCTGATAATTCTTATTGTGAAAATCGATATGTTCTAAGAACTGTTCCGATATTGTGAGCAGTTGCTTTTGGTAATCCATTATGTGATTGTTGTGTTATAAATTCGATACTCTGATAAAACTATTTTTCAAAGTGGCATAATTACTCTATATATATATAAATAGGTAATATAATTGATCAATAAACAATTAATTATCTTGCGATTGTTGGGTTTCTGTGATTTTTTGTTACACACACATTTATTTCGCTTTTATTTTTCTAATTAATCTAACCTGAGCCATGCGCATGTGATTTTTTTTTTCCGGATTAGATTATTGATTGCCCCCAGGGTTGCCCCACTTGAAAAAGGGCAAGGGCGTGAGTGAAAGCTTTATTGTGATGGCCCAAAGAGGAAACTGCGTTGGGATGTGACAGAAGCTCGATAATTGAAGTCAAAAGAAAATTGTTCATCCAGTTCTACAAAACATTTCAATTCACTAACCTGCACACACAAGCAAGATATATAATTTAAGAAATGAAAATATCAGAAAGCTCATACCAGGTGCATCAATGTTCAATTGATGATTCTTTAGAATGCTCTAGGGAATCTTCCAAGGAGGAGGAAAAAAATAAGGGAAACAAAAGGATTCACATTTACATGTTTTTATTGGTTGAAGATATACCACTATTGGCGGTAGCATTTTTCACAACCATTCTCTCCTGTCTTGTTCCTACTACTCTTTCTATCTTGATGGGGAGGATTTTTGATGTTTTGAGTAACTTGGGATCTGGTGTGTACACAAGTTTCAAGAATTTTGATTCTCACTCCAAAATAGCTTGCTTCAGTCTTGCAGCTCTTGGTGCAGGTTCAATGATATTCAATTGGTTTTCAGTGAGCACATGGATGGTACTTGGTGAAAGACAACTGTTAAGGGCTAGAAATTTGCTATACTCTTCCTTTGGGAAAAGACCCTTTGAATGGTTTGAATCAAACGCACAGTTGAATGGAGATATAATACAAGTAAATCGTTGCATTGAAGAATTGAGAGCAGGAGTTAGTGAATGTACTGCTCTTTTGTTGCAATCTTTTTGCTCTATTATTGCTTTGGTAGTGACCAGTCTATGCTACAGCTGGAATTTAACACTTGTCATTTTGTGTTCATCTCCCATTATCTTGCTGGTGGCATGGATTCTCAATAAACATATTACAAGATGTGCAGATAGAGAAAACCAGTATAGTACTTCTTCAGCCAAGATTTTAGATTTCAATTTATCAAACCCATCATTTGTCAAGATATTCAACTCTCAAAATATAGAAATGAATAAGTTTAAAAGAGAAATATCTTCATCAAGAAAGGCATTCAACTGGCTTTGTTTTTACTCTTCACTAAATACAGCATTTTTGAGGATTATGGTATTGATGATGTTCGTACAGGCATTCTGGTATGGTTACCACTTAGTGAAAACAGGAAAGATATCCAGTGGAACAGTAGTTACCACATTCATGTCATGCTTAATGCTCGTTGATACAGTCCATGCTATCACAGAACAGTTGATTTTTTTGCAGAAGGCCAACGTGGCAATTGAAAAGATTATATCATTCATAGGGACCGAAAATTTAGTTCTAAATTCAAACCAGTTGGAAGAAAAATTTTATCCGCTAACATGTGAGGGCAATATTGAATTTACAAATGTAAACTTTGCATATCCATCAAGGCCAGATCAAACCGTGATAAAGAATGTTACCCTTAAATTTGCAGCCCGAAAACTCACTTTTCTTGTGGGAAAATCTGGTTCTGGTAAATCAACATTTCCTTCGTTGCTTTTGAGATTTTATAAACCCACTTCGGGTAACATAAGATTTGACGGTATCAATATTGATGATTTATCTAAACTTTGGTTGTTCGATAATGTCACATTGGTAGAACAAAGTACAACGTTGTTCAACGAAAGCTTGAGAACCAATATTTCTCTTGGTGTTGCGTCAAAACAAAGTATCGATACTGTTTCCGAAACTCAGATTAAGGAAGCTGTACAGATGGCACTTTTACAAAAATTGGTTTTTGATTTACCTGAAGGTCTCGACACAATTATTGGTTCCAAAAATAAGTCTTTGAGTGGCGGTCAACTGCAAAGAGTTGCTGTGGCAAGGGCAAAATTAAGGAATACACCGATTTTGATCTTGGATGAGTCAATGAGTGCCTTGGATACAATACACAAAGACTTGTTGATTACAGCCATAAAGCTGTGGAGAAAAGACAAGACGACAATAATAATGACTCATGACTTTAGTCAAATAGATGATGATGATTATGTCGTGATGATGGAAGATGGACTGGTCACAAAGACTGGATTGAAATCGCAAATATTAGGTTCAAAAAAAGAACACATTGACGACGAGTCGATTGTTGATTGTTTTGATGACGAGTTCGAATTGAAGAGCATTCTGGAAGAAGATGAAACATTTAGTGATGATTCCTCCGAGTATTTTGAGCTTGATGTATACCGTGATGAAAAAGCAATCAATTTGAGAAACACAAAGTTTATGACTTTCCCTCTGAGTGGATTTGGAATTCCTCAAAAACAGACAATACCGGAGCATAAAAGAAAGTTGAGAAGAAGGTACCCCATTTACAAAAAGGAAACACAAGTATCAACCAAGGAGGAAAAGAGACCTGAACATTTGATGGGACTTTTCCAAATCTTTAAATTCATGTGCCATCATATGAAGAATAAATGGGCAATTGTGTTAGGTTTGATATTCTCAATAATCAATGGTATCGCAAACCCGTTATTCTCATTCTGTTTTAGTAAATTATTGACTAGCATTGCATCACCCATTCTACTAAACTCATCTAATTATATTGTGAAATGGGCATTAATAGTGGTTGGAATCACATTTGTTGATGGATTTTCCACTTTTGGAAAGAAGTTTGCATTGGGATTCGCATCTGAGTCTTGGATAATACAAATCAGGCATGCCGCATTTCAACAGATATTAAAAAATAGTGTAAATTGGAATGATTCTAATTTGCATAAATCAAATGAGGTCAGCGCGCTCTTGATGAATGACACAAGAGATTTAAGAGTTCTCGTCAGCGATTTTTTGGAAGTGCTTGTTTCTGTTTCAGTAATGATGACAATGGGAATTTGTTGGTCAATAGTAGTTGGCTGGAAGTTATCTTTAGTTGGTATTTCATTCATTCCCTTGTTGATTTTGATAACAACCATGTATTCTGGAATGTTACAGGATCAAGAGAATCACTATAAATCATCTGTTTCAGATTTAGAAAACCACCAACACGAAACTATATCTGGAATAAAAACTATTGAATGTCTAAGGCTTAATTCATTTTTCGATAAGAAATTCCGTAGACTCAGTTCTGATTTGAAAAGAATTGGTTTTTGGAGATCATTTGGAACCGGATTTGGTGTTGGTATTTCCAATCTTTTGATGTTGACCTCACAAGGGACAATTCTCTATTATGGATTGAGATTGGTGGGGAAAACTGAATATACCTCTGCTAGGTTACTTGAGACTTTAACTTTGTTGATTTTTACAATAACAAGCTTTAGTGATTTGATGGGTCAAATACCTGATATGGCAAGAGCTCAAAGACTGGCTACATATTTGATTCAACTCCTTTCAATTGAGGAAATCTCGGGTGAGTTTGAAGGGGACAAGATTTTAGACAGTAGTATTAGTAGCAGTGACGAAGCCGCTATACGATTTGATCATGTCTCATTTACCTATCCATCGAGGTCGATCAAGATTTTGAAAAATATATCATTCACAATAAAGAGAAATGAGGTATTTGGTATTGTGGGAGAATCAGGGTCCGGAAAATCAACTGTTACCTCTTTGATGTTGAAATTACAAGCAACAGAGGGAGTCAAACTTTGGGGATCACAGATTGACGATATCAATACGGAATTTCTTAGATCTAAAATCAGCATTGTCACACAAAAACCAACCTTTCTCGAGGGAACAATAAGGGAAAATATCTTATATGGACTAACCGAAACGCCAGATGATGAAGATATCACCAATGTGTTAAAACTAGCTCTGATCTATGCTTTTGTGGTGTCTTTGCCGCAGGGTCTCGAAACAAATATAGGCAATGACCAACATTCATTGGTATCTGGTGGACAGGCCCAGCGTTTATCGATTGCAAGAAGCTTGTTAAGGAAACCCGAGATCCTAATACTAGATGAGTGCACCAGCGCATTGGATCCTTTCACATCAGCAGAAATCATCGATATTGTCAACAAAAAGCTTAGATTCATGAATATGACCATAATTATTATAACACATCATGAAGAAATGATGATCATTACCGACAGATTGATGGTTTTAAAAGAAGGGGCTGTGGCCGAGGTTGGAACCTTCACCAAATTGCATGAAGATAAAACCAGTGAACTCTCAAGAATCATTGACTTTGGAAGAAATCCAACGAATTGATATGATTTTTTACAAAATCTATGTAAAATCTTGTTTTTGTTTTTTGGTTTCAGCGCTTGTCTATGCGTGCACTCTTTTTTTAAATATTCTCTGACCGACCCTATTTAATACAAGGGGTTATATCACTGAATCAAAGTAATTAGTATTTAATAACAACCCCTCAATTTCACTCTACAGTAACCAGATGCAACTTGTATCTATACCAGAAATTCTTTCCTACTCATCATATCACTACGAAGGTTCGGGGTATAACATTATCATCATGTCACATACCAATTTAATGAGAAGAGATGAAATAGCACTCCTTCGATCATACGACCGAAAATTACAAAAGATCTACGAGCAGTCAGATAATGAACAGGTAGATATCTTGATAAATTCTTGCATTTTCTTTGGTTTTATGCTGATTTTAACCGCCTTATCTATCACAATTTTTTATTTGGTGAAAACTTTGATTATTTATGAGATTACAACCTATAGGGATCGAAAGATTTCAAAAAATGAGGATTTGCTGGACGATTGGTCGCCAAATGTGGTTGCTAGTATTGGATTTAATGAAAAAGGTTATAAAATTCCATCTAATATATTAGAGAAGAGCTCTTTACCTCACCTTCAAGTCTTGTCTGGCTTGAGTAATGAAGATTCGGGAAATATCTTCAGATGGAGGAATCAATTAAACACATACAATATTGCACAAAATTTGAAGAATTGGGGCCAAATAGAATTTAAAACTTCTAAGGAGAATGAAGAAGAAGAACCATCACACAAGGATAATATACTTGATAACTTAAGTGAGACTATTGAAGATGGATTTTTGAGTAGTTATCTATCTAAAAATTTTGAGTTATTTGAAATGGATTCAAAACAGTTGGTTACTGATAGAACTTTTCATTACTCAGAAAGGAATTTAATTTTGCTCAAACCTTCAGGAGTGATGTCTACGTTTTCGCTTCTTAAGACTGAAGCAGGAGGTTTTGACTACGATAAAGCATACACTAAAGCTGATATTCTTGAAGAATTGACAAAATATAAACGCCTTACATATTCAGCAACAAGTTTCCAGACAGAATGGAAGGCAGCTAACTTTCTCAAAGAGATCAAGAAGATAATTATGCGACAACATTTTGAACCAAATTCAATTAGACCACTCGATAAAGCCTCAAAGACCATTGTTGTTATCAGTTTACTAGCTATAGAACTGAATTCTCTTCATTATAAAAATCCAAACATTTTTTTGAGAGCGAATACAGATTTAATAGACAATATCATTGAGAGTGGTGCCATATTTGATCTATTAAAGCTCGAAGGTGTTGGTGGTTTCATCGTTTTGATGATTTTAGACTACATCTTCTGTCATTGGTATTTTCACGAGTCGGAGACCTCTGAAATCGAGAGAGCCTTTAACAAATGGGAAGCACCTATTTTAATTCAGAAAAGATTCTTCCTATTCAAGTATCTTATAACGCTAAAAATATCTGGTGTACTGAATAAGATCGTTGATAGATTCTTATTACATTTGGAAATTGAAAGTTCATATATCCCTTTGATCAATCAAGCGATCAAAATTAATGAGGATGCCGACTTAATGAACCTTCTCTCCAATTTGAAAAAAAAAGGTTTGAAAAGAGGAAGGACACCAAAAATCTCCATAAACTCTCCCACTAAATCACTGTCTTATTCTTCTCCAAATAGTACAGACATTCCTGGCGCTTTCAGTGGGTGGTGATCCCAAACGGCGTTCGTAACTTCCCGTTTAACCTCGTTTTTTTTTTTGTTTTTTTCCTTCACTTTTCTCGGGATTACCAACAGAATACGAAGTCTACAAGAACGATTTATATACTATACCACGAGACTCATTCCAAAATCACCATTGTATCATTAATTAGTCGGAAATGAGTATACCGATATTAGAGAATGATTCCAGTATTTGCTCATTGAGCAGGAAAACCATTGGTGGTATCAAGATATCCCTCTTCAACTTAACCCTGTTACCGGAGCCATCAGTCGCCAGTCCGAAAGATGTAGCTGTGTTATTTGTACTACATGGAAGAGAGAGCTCTAACAAGTTCTCTGAGTCCGTGGCTTTTCGAGTGCAAGAAATTTATCGAGAGAAGAAGACAAAAACTTCACTTCCGTTGATATGTGTATCATTTGATCTCAGAAATCATGGTGAGAGATTAATCGATCCCGAGAGAAATAAGGGATGGGGTAGTGGAAATATGACTCATGCAATGGATATGTGCTCAGTAATTGATGGGACCGTTCAAGATTGTAAGTTGTTGATAGATTATATGCCACTGATATTTCCTGGATACACTTTCAGAAATTTCATAACTGGCTCTTCAATGGGAGGTCATGTTTGTTACAGACTGGCAACAGAGTTATCTAGGAAGATTGAACTGATCATACCTATAATTGCATGCACAGATATATGCTCGTTGTTGGTGAACAGAGTAAAGAATTTGTCTGGTGAAGATGCAATCAAAGGTGTACGTAAGTTACTGTATGAGGATTTAAAATTGACAACTGATCAACAAAAGTTATGGCCAGAGTACTTTCATAACTACATATCAAAGCAAGATTTTCAGGTTGCCGAGAATTTTCCGAATCATGTCAAGGTTTATGCCGTTTTTGGTGCCAAAGATACTCTAGTACCAGCAGTTTACTCTGATGAATGGTTCAAAGATATGGAAAGTGAAAGATGCTACGATGGATCAATTGAAAAACATGTTTTTCAAGAAGCTGGACATGAATCCAATGATATCATGTGCAGACTGTATAGTGAATGGCTTGTTGCGATGATAACACCTTAACAATGATCCTTCAATCTATGGGGTATCTTTTTTAAATTATTTAGTCTTTTCATTTCTTGAAATGGTAGATTTAACAAGCTATATATAGTTACAAAACAAGAAAGAAAAATCAATTCCAATTTTCAATCGATTAAAACAAAATACTAACATATCAAAAATTTGAGCAATATGGGAAGAATGAAAAAAAGACAATAATAATAAACAACTCGATTTTTCAAGTTGCTCTTGGCTATCTAATTCCTTATTTATTTATCAAGATGAACTGCAGCGTATGGGACTTCAACATCTTCTCCCTCTTTGTCATCAGCACAGATCTCAAAGATTAATGTAGACTCATAAGATGGCACATCCTTCTTGCTAACGGATTTGATCAACTCTGTCAATTTCATTGGGTACCTTTCCTTCAACTTCTTTGGAGCATAAAACGAGGCGTATAACAAAGACACTCCAAATGACAACATTGAGATATCTAAACCTTCCTTGTCGTGGAAGTAATCCAAAAATTCTTGTAAAGTCATATCACCATACAAGTCAAATCTACCCCAGATACGGTCAAATGTCTTATCGTTGTACTTGCCCTGTGGAGAGGCAATTGGCTCTGAAAAGGCAAAGAATGGCAAAGCCAAGTTAGCGAATCCATTCTTGTATTGCTCAATATCAGTCTTACCATCAACAACTTTATACAATTCCAAACATACCAAACCGGTAACCAATGCGGTGGTTGTGGCAATAGCTGGGATAATTCTACCAGCAATGAATTTTGTCTTTTGAGTATCAGCGGTCTCTATTGAGTAATTCAATGCTCTACAATTGGAAGCAGCAGAGATGAACTCGATATGGTGGTTACTATCGTCATCTTTTTCGAATTCAACAGGACTTAATCTATAACCGGCCAATGTCGATGGTGATGGTAATGAGTCAGTAATCTCCTGAATAATATCGTTATCAATATTTCCCGAGCTAGAGTTAGGATCAGGATCCGAGTCATTGACTTGAATCTTGAGGTTGCTCAATGGTGTGAATGGTGGGATTTCCAATTCATTGAGTACCTTAGCATAAAAAGATTTATCAGCCTCGGCTTGGTCACCTTTCAAACCGTAAATGTAAGCCAACAAGTTTGCGCCGGCAACGATGAAATGGAAGTGGTCATCATTGTTAATATCAAACTCTAATGGAGTTGGAGCTCTCTTGGCTCCACTCCAAAATGGTTCACCATTAGAAGTTGTAGCATCTTTAGGGAAGTTGTACAACAATTGTTTAATATCATAGCTGAATTTTTTCTCAAATTCCATTCTTGCCCATTTGATACATTCTTCAAAAGTATAAGGTCTCTTCTTCAAGTAATCTGAGATAGTTTCCAATATTCCCTTGATATCCCCACTTTGTTTCAATGTTGCTTCAACAAAATTTGGTTGTGAGAGATATAAATTGACATTTTCAGGAGCATCTGTGAAAAAGCCTTGGAACAATGACTTGGCCCAAGCAATTGTATGATCAATTTTGTTAGGGAAAGATCTCAAAGTACACAACGGGATAGATTTTTCTGGTGGGTCTTGAGAAGATGAATAAGATTCGGTCAAGTTTGGAATGATAACTTGTGTATTTCCCTTTGTACCCAATGTACCGGACTCCAACAATGGTTTTTTGAAAAAGACACAACGGCGATCAACATACGTTCTGGCATCAACGTTATCCAATGCATTGGTAACAAGATCCAAACCTTCCCAGAATTTCTTGTCAAAGATGTGCTCAGTTTCTGGACCAACTTTCTCCAATCTGGCTTCAATCTTGTTTTTCAATTCAGGATTCATGGCAGCAGCAGCCAAGGCAGCACATTCAGATTTATTTTTACCAACATCTTTAGGTCTGAATAAAAACTGTCTATTCAAGTTTGATTTTTCAATAGAATCCATATCTGTAATTGTAATCTTACCTTCTGGACCAGATGCAAGTCCCATCATGGCCCAATTCTTCAACATCTCACATCCAATAGCACCTGAACCAACGAGGAAAACTTTCAAGTTTGCAACTTTTTTCTGAAACTCTAAACCAAACACAGCAATTTGATTATCATATCTGGTATTTATTGGTTTACAAGTTTCTTCAGTTCTTGGATACTCTTCGGAAGATGGTAATGATTCCAAAGAGTCAAAGTATAACCATTGCTTGACTGGAACAAATTTACCAGAACAAGCTTTCAACACCTCTTGGGCAACAAGACCACCAAGGAAGGCAACAACACCTGGAATGTCACCTTTGGCCTCATAAGCTAATTCTGTTATCAATTTTTCATCAACGTCAGCTTCACCCAAAATGTTTGGATATTTGGATTTTAACTCCTTTGTTATAGAGACAACTTCTTGAGCATCCTTATCATTATGTGGAGTTGGAGATCTTCCATTCTTGGACTCGAAAAGTTGTAAAGCCTGGAAACCCAAGTGTAATTGTGGGGGGCGATCAAATTTGGCATAATCTGAGAACAAAAATTCAGGTTGTTCCAATTGTTTAGCAAGTGGTTCAAATGTGAAATTCTTTGGAACTTTAACTTGAGTGTAAAGACCACCTTTCTTATAAGTTCCAAAAGATGGATCGAATTTTATTTTGAAAGCATAAGGACCCAAAACTTCAATCTGATAAAGGGTACCATCATTCAATTTTTCCAAACCTTCAAGTTCAGAAAATTTAACCCAATCGCCGTCTTCCAAGCCATGACGATTATCATCCAACATGGTGACAGTACCATCACTCTCGATATCAGAAACGATACCAGATTTGACCTCTTCACCAGTTTGATCAAAAACAGTAAAGTTATCACCAAAGTCCACAAATACATTGGCAAACAAACCTCTGACATCAGCCACGATAAATTTGATATTGTTTGCATGGGTGAATTTATTGATTTCCAAATTTTCATCCAAAGATAATCCAGTAGAGACGATAACTTGGTATGAACTCAACTGGGTCAAATCACTAACAACGGAGATGGGAGTATATTGGTTCAATTCAGATAATTTTGGAGAAGTAGCTAAAGCTCTTGATTTCCCGATATCAGCTTCAGTTAAAAAGAACTGAGATGACAAATCTTGAATGGTAACCAATCCAGGGTCACATAAAGTCAAAGATTTGACACCGGCTAAGGCAACGTTCTTTGCTATTTCAACACCTAAACCTTTTAAACCAATAACCAAAACGTTAGACAGTTGCATCTTGATCATGGCTTCTTTACCCAAAACGTAAAGTTGCCTAGAATACAAACTTTCGTCCATCTTGTCAGGCTCATTGGCATCTACTTGCATTTTATTTGAATCCTTATATTATGAGTTGGTTAGTTAGTATCACTTTTATGCTGATTTATATATATATTATTAATAATTTTTGATTATAAATTGTAGAAATCAATCAAGTTCTTTGTCATTCTGCGTGTGTAAAACCAAGTCAGGTGAATCAAATTGGTAAATTCTACACATACATAGACTCAAAACTAACAATTGAGTGACTGGGCCAATGTCTTCTATAGAGGGTACATACACTCATTTTCAGACACACACACACAGTATAGTCGATAGATAGATAGATGTATATTTGACTGATTAATTGATGAATTTTCTCTCTCTTTTTGTTTTTTCTTCAGTTCATTTTTTTTTTGTAGTGGCAAACTGAACGAGATATGATGTATGATGACATGAATACATCAGTCACTCTCAAGCTAATACAATATTATATCCCCACCACCACCAATAAATACCTACTCCAAGAAAGAAAATACTTCTGAGAATGTTAGTATGCTATATAATGATGTCATTGGTATATATATATATATATATATATATATCTATCATTATGACTTCTTGAATAGGAAATAAATGTCCAATTGTTCTAGACGCCGTTGCGTAGACTTCTTCTTTCTTTTGAGAAATAAATTTTGCTGCGTTAAAGCTGAATAAGATACCTATCTCATTCATTCATTCATCATTATCACCAACAACAATAATATACAACCGTCATGTACCGTAGACTTGCGTTTAGAAGGATACCTAGAGCACGTTATTCAACTGGGGTTCAACTTTCAAGGACTTCGGTGTTGCCAAATGGTATCACAGTTGCCACCGAGTATCTTCCAAACACTTCGACTGCCACAGTTGGAATGTGGATCGATGCAGGATCAAGAGCAGATGTCACTGACAAGACCAGTGGAACAGCCCATTTTTTAGAGCATTTGGCTTTTAAAGGTACAGAAAACAGATCTCAGTATGGTTTAGAGCTCGAAATTGAAGATATTGGTGCCCATTTGAATGCCTATACATCAAGAGAAAATACAGTTTACTATGCGAAATCTTTGAAAGATGATATTCCAAAGGCCGTTGACATCTTGGCAGATATATTGACAAGATCCACCTTGGATAAGATGAATATAGAGAAAGAGAGACCTGTTATTATTAGAGAGAGTGAAGAAGTTGATAAGATGTACGATGAAGTTGTATTCGATAGACTTCATGAAGTTTGCTTCCAAGGTCAACCTTTGGGTAGAACAATCTTGGGTCCTATCGATAGTATCAAAACTATAAATCGTGATGATTTGAAAAACTATATAACTACAAATTACAAAGGCAATAGAATGGTTTTGGTTGGAGCAGGGTGTGTTGACCATGATGAGTTGGTCCAATTTGCTAAAAACTCATTTGGTCATGTCCCTAAAGCAGAGGACAACATCCCATTAGGTTCACCAAGAGGTGAATTACCAATATTTTACCAAGGTGAAGTTAAAATCCAAGATGACTCACTACCAACAACCCATATTGCCTTAACATTGGAAGGAGTTTCTTGGAATGCACCAGATTATTTTACAGCATTGGTAACACAAGCCATTGTTGGAAACTGGGATCGTGCATTAAATGCTGGTAGTAACTCTCCATCTCCGTTGGCCATTACTGTTTCCAATAATGGTGACTGTTTGGCCAATTCATACATGTCATTTTCGACTTCTTACTCCGATATAGGTTTATGGGGTGTGTATTTGGTTGCTGATAAATCAAACGATTTAAAACCATTGATCGATGCCGTTTTAAAAGAATGGAGAAGAATCAAGGAAGGTAATATTTCAGAAGAAGAAGTGGAAACAGCTAAAGCTCAATTGAAAGGTTCATTATTGTTGTCCTTGGATGGTTCCACATCCATCGCTGAAGATATTGGTAGACAAATCGTTACAACAGGTCACAGAATGTCACCTGAAGAAGTGTTTGAAAGGGTTGATAAGATCACTAAAGAAGATGTTATCTATTGGGCTAACTGGAAACTTTCTCAAAAACAAATTGCCGTTGCCGCTTTGGGAAATGTAGTAACTCTTCCTTCTGTTGACTATATATCCAAGACATTGGGATAAATTTTGTGTATATATAACTTATCATTATCTCAATTGAATAATTTATTTTTTTAGATTCTTTATAATCTACCTGTAAAAGAAGAGAGAGATTCTTTTTGTAGGAAACTTTTTTTTTTCTTCTGAAAGATAAAAAATATAATCCGACTCCTCCTTGAATAAAGAAATATCTGAGAAACAGTTTATCTATAAGTGATGTCTTCAAGGGCTACACTGCAAGAGCTTGATGAGTTTATATCAAAAGGGGTTAATCTCTACGAGGTGTTAGATATAAATGCCAAAGACTTTCTAACAGAGAGAGAAATACGAAGAAAATATAGGAAAAAGGCATTGAAATATCATCCCGATAAGGATCCATCAGATGCAGCCAAACTAAAGTTTGATTTGATATCAAAGGCTCTAGAGGTCTTATTGCATCCTGATTTGAAAGATCTGTATGATGAAAAATTGTCTCAACAGTTGCAATCCAAGCAAAGAGTTGAAAAATTATCACTGAATTTACAAAATTTGAGGACTACTTTACAACTGAGTGAACAAAAACATAGAGATGATATTGCCAAAAATAAGAGAACACAACTGAAAGTTGAAATTTTGAGAGCTGATGGGATCAAGAGAAGGAAATTAAAAGAGCTGGAACTCTATGATAAAAACCGTATCACCAAGTCAAATTCAATACACAACGGAGATTACAAGTTAAAATACTTGGCCAAACCGCCACTTTTGAAGGTGAAGTGGAAGCTGAAAAAGGATATACCTTCATTGGTCGATGATGGAGTTATTCTTAAGCTCATGGAGATCTTTGGTGAAATTCTGCAATTGCAAGAGGTGCCCACGAAGTTACAATCTCGATATGCTTTTTGTTATATCCAATATGCAGACTTTGATAGTTTCCACCGTGCATTGAAGCATGATTACTCCAAAACGTCAAACATTTGGGACTCATGTGGTTTGAGAAGGCTCAGCAGTTTGCTCAGGGGCGTGGAGGTTCATAACGTCAAAAATGAATCTGATGATGGTGAGGTGTACTTTGAGGATTATTTTGATCTGGTTGTCGAAAGAATGAAAAATGTTTGACTGTATATTAAATTTATGAATTATGAAACTTAAAGAGATAGAGAACAGTAGTTTAAAATAATTTTTATCTATCTCTTTCAATCACTTTGAAAAGTTTGTTCAACAAGCTCCAAGTAGTTGAATGGAGATGGGAATACTAATTTGAAAGCCTCGTCATCGAAGGGGGTTTTTTCGTTGACCATCTACAAGAATTTGTTTCGGTTCATAGATCTCTTTTCACATTCAGTTGTAGGGGATAATTTTATCAACTCAAACAAACTTAAAATTGGTAATAATATCAACTGCTATGTTGACCCTCGAGGATGACGCTATGAAGTTCAAAACTAATCATCTTGTGAAGGTAGTACTATTTCATAGGTGAACTTTATGAACACATATTATATTATATTATATTATTTATAGTAATTTATATTACAGGGAAAAGAGAGCCCGCCATTACTCAACAGAACATCATTCACATCATTCTGGCTTTTTCCCCCTTCTAACCTCAACATAGAGTTCGTCCCTTAACCAAACTTTGATCTTGATAGCAGCAATTGCACGTATTCCTTTATTTATATGCCATCAGTTTGAGGGAGATCCATCATAGTCTCGGCAGGAACTGAAACTTCAGGCTCAGGCTTTGCCATTGCCAATTTTGGTGGCTCTACTTCGATTGTCGTTGTTTGTACTGCTAATTCTGGTGCCGCTAATTCTGGTAACGATTCTACTTCTTGTTTTGATTCCTGCATTATAATGTCCGTGTCTTGCTGTTCTTGTTGATTATCGTTCGTTGTTGCTGCTGCTGTTGTTGTTGTTATTTCGGTAGTAACTTCTGTGACAGGTTGAGCAAATTCTGGGGCAGGTTGAGTCAATTCTAGGACACTTGGATTGGCATCAACCATAGGTATATCAACAATGGTTTCTTCTACAGCCACCACTGGAAATTTAGTCTGTACATCGACATCTCCGAGCTGGGTCAGTTTGGAAACCTCTTCTTCTCTTTCAGCCGTTGAAGCCCTTTCATACGTCACTTTTTGTGATTTGAACAAATTTCTCTTTATCACATAATGAGGCTCAATTACAGGCACCAATCTTTCACCAATAGGGATATCCTTTAATGAAGTTTCCAAAGCAGCATTCAACTGGGATAATTTCTCATCTATCTCAGTGGTTTGACCACCTTCGTCATTTTGTTGACTCAATTCAGCACACTCATTTTGGACCTTTTGTAACCATTCCCTATATGAATCGGCAGTGTTAGTTTTACCTTCCGTCAATAAACCTTTGGTTTCAAGTGAGGTATCTATGACCCCCAACAGCTCTAATAGCGTCTCGTTAAGTAAGGTATATTTAGATGCTATCACAGATTTGAAAGACACATTTCTTAATTCATTATCGTTATTTGTAAAAGACAACAAGGATGATGGGTGATTTTTCTTGACTTGAAATGTTTGATAGACAAGGTCGTCAACACTGTTAGGTTTTTCTGTCTCAACTGTCATTTTTCTCTCTTGTATAGGATATATCGATATATAGATCTATTGTTTTCATTTGATTCTTTTTTTATTTTCGTTCTTTTTTTTTTTTTTTGTTTTCGTCAATTTCTCTCCCAAATGTTGTTGATCTTTACCAAACGACAACAACAAGATGAAAGAAGACAACTAAACTGATACATAGGTTTAAACACACATAAATACATACATATAAGCATATAATGAGTGATATTATAGTACCCAATCTGCTCACAATTTCGGACTATATATCACTGAAGCTCAAAGTGACAGTTAAAGATGGTCGCAAACTCGAAGGAATCTTGGTATCTGTTGATGACCAGGCTAATATATTGATGACCGATGTGACGGAAGATTTCCGTGATGAAATAAGTTCAGCAACTAAACAGCGGCAAATAGGTTTGGTGAGTGTGCCTCGGAAAACAATTGAAAAAGTGGCGGTAGATATGACTGATTACCAAAAGACTTTGAATTGGAAGCTTTCAAAAGAGAAAACATAAATAAAGAGTTCACCATATGAAGGAGTAAATTACAATTTTCATTCAAGATAAGGAAGCAGTATCACTGTTAAGGACCCAATTTCCATGTAAATATGTGTTTGAAATCTATCTATATATATATATCCCCTCAAGAATACAAGATATCGATCATCGTATCCAGATCTAAACCGACATCATACCTTTCTAAATATAACTTTATCCTCTCTTGCACAGTCAACCCATTCCATTTATCACCTTCAGTCAATTGGGGCATTCCAATCTGTTCAATTGCCAAACCACTAGCTATGTTCCCACATACGGCACCGATGGTCCAATCCCCTTGACTCTTCACGAATCCAGTGGCTAAGCCTCCGATAAAAGTATTCCCACCACCAGTGGCGTCCATCACTTTGTAATCTGGATTTTTTGGATTATGGTATGCCGGTAACCACTTCGAAAAACCTTCGTTATTCAAGATGTAGCAACCTCTCTTACCACATCGCAAGATTATACCAGCATTTTTCCCCGTTAGATGTGTTAAAAATTTCGAAGCTATCGATTCCAACTCCAGTTCGTCATCGGGCTCATCCAAACCAAAGAACAGTGCTGCTTCCTGTGCATTTGGAGACAAAATGTCAATCTGGTCCAATATTTTGAGACATTTTTCCAAATGTTCAGGGCGACAGTTATCAGGCACGGGTTCTCAAACAATGATGGGTTTTTCCTTCAAACCCATCAGCAGGCGCTCATTTGAAAGTCTCCCCATGATCTCTGTACATCTTTCTGGGGAACAGATCAAATGGAACGATTTTGACAAGAGTAACAGTTTATAATGAACTAAATCATCAATATCAATTCTCTTCTTTGGAGTCAAATATTTGAAATATCGAATTTCGTTCTCACCATAACTGTTCCAACCTCTTGTGGTCAATCGACAGTGATCTTCTCTAACCTCTACACTGGTACCCCAACTCTGTATCTCATCCTTGATCTTCTGGGGGCAATCGCTTCCATAATCAACTATCCACCCAACCTGGTCTGAGTACTGTGAGGATAGTATCACCCGTGATCCAAGCAGACCATAAGTGCCACCACCACCACAGATGTTGAACACTGGAGGAGAATTAAGAAAATGGATCTCATCGATGATAAACATGCCCATTGAGGTGAATACTATGTCATGGTGTTTGTCAGTCATCTAAGACTGGTTATCCTATCCTGAGATATGCTTTTGTGTCAATAAAAAGTTATTTATCATGTTCTCTGTGCATTTTTTTTTCTTTTTTCTTTTCGGGTAATTAAGATCTCTCCATAAGATAGGATTGGATTATTCATTTATTTTTTTTTTAATTAATGAAGAGTAACGATTTGAAATAGACACAACTTATTAATCAATGTCATTTCTAACAAAAATATACATGTACCCACTAGATTCCATCTCTTTCAAATTGGCCTCGTCACTGATTACAACTTTTTCGTCATTGAATAAGACCCACTTCCAATTGCCATCTACAAGTTTCTTAATGAAGCAAACGTAATGTCCGGATTGTACAGAAGTTCCCTTATGGCAGATGATTGATTGTAATGAGTATGTCGATTCTTTTGTTGTTGTGTTATTGGCCTTGGATATCAAACTTTCCATAACCTCTTTGTTTGAGGCCTTCATCAGATGCTTCGAAGGAAGATCTCCATTATCATCTGGATTTTCAAATATCCAATTTATGGCCAGATCTGGGTTGTTGTTATTTATAATCAATGATTTCACAGCTAATTTGTTTGAGAATCCCATTCCAATGATTTGTTCTATTAGATCCAGTGGTGGTGAAACCGACTCTTTTTTCGAACTGCCGCTTATCCTTAAAGGCTCATCAATATCTGAATCTTCCATATGTTGAAATAACCAGTTCATCGCATTGTCCATTGAGTTATTACCCGTGTTGTAAAGCAGCTTAGCGCATCTTGCTTCAGGAAATCCCATTTCTTGCAATTGTTGCATTGCTGTAACATTTGGCTCCCATTTCCCTCCCTGGTTGCCATCAATATCATCTTCTTCTTCTTCTTCGATCAAAGTCTCATTAGGAAGTTTTCCCTCTGCCATATATGGAGCTATATCAAAAGAATTTGGTAGCTTGATTGGAACATCAACTTTAATCGGAACCCAGTTTTCAAGTTGAATTCTTTGAGCATTCACCACCAATACTTCAGGGATGGTCTTGAAACCGGAAATTTTTTCAAAATTTTTATTTGATAAATCAATCAACTCGGGTGACTTCCACTGTTGAAACATTGACTCAAAAGTGATGGGTTTATAAATCTTACGACCATCTTCATCGATAGATTCGATTTCGGCTGTAATTGGCAACGACAATGAATTGGCCAATTCATTATTCAATTTTACCTCCTTCGATTCAGAAACCAATTTGTTTTCAATCACAAATTTGAAAATATTTGTTGGATTTTGTTCAATAGAATTGGAATACAACTCGTCAATCTTGTCCAAGAGAAAATTCCAAAATTCAAAACAATCTTGTTGTTTCATTGTGCTAAATTCAACATGATCTTTACCGATAAGTGATTTGAAAGCAGATGGTTTGATACCTGATTGATATTTGATGGAGTCAGTGGTAGTTTCATCTGGTACAGAATACTCGCCGCTTATCAACCCGTTTGCCAACTTTATCAACTGAGTCTTGATATCCTTATTTGATGATTGATTTTGGAAATCAAAATCCTTTCCATAAAATTCATTTTCAAAAGTCTTGAAGGAAAATAAAACTTGTAGAACACTAGCCATATAACATGTATTGCCCAAATTCTTCAAACCAGTCAACCTTGGACCATAAATTGGTTGTAACAGCTCACCGTTGTTACCATCCATATTGAATTCCCATTTCAAATTTTGTTCGAGTTGTAACTCTGTCAATGATTTTTCAGTCTTCTTGTACTCCATTATGTTGATACCAAATGTTCTAAGAAGTTTGGCCAATTCAGGTACTTTAATTTCGTCATTACATTTGTAGCAATATGCATCTGCTGAATCAGCTGTTAATGATCCCAATTTGACAGCAATGGCATGTTGAGTTTCTTCAAAATGTGATTTCGCATGTGAATTACCTGGGATACCTCCAAATTGTTCTCTACCACAGCCGACTTTGCCACAATGTAAACAGATCCAAAGGTTTTCTTTTAAATCACACGAACCACATTGATTCAAATTCAAATCCTTCACAGGAGATTGCTGTATGTCAAGAGAATGTTCACATGGAATGATTTCTTGTTCCCATGCTTTAATTTCTTCCTTTTTCTCTGATGATCTGGATTGAAGAACACCATCAATGGTCATTGAAATCGACATTGGAATATCATTTTTGTTATATTCAATCAGTTGATCAGATTCAACGTTATATATTTTTACATGTAGATCAAACAATTCGTCCTCTCCTTTCTCTCTTATCTCCAACTTGGCTATCTTCGAAGGTTTCTCCTCTCTTTCCAGTTCCAGTTTCAATGATTTTCTATAATTGAGGTAGATGACATGATTTGGGAAGGCATGGTAATGGTCCTGAATATGATTATGACAAAAGGATTTGAAACAATGCAAGCATATATTTATGCCCTTTTCTGAGAAACATGTTGTAAAACAGTACATGCAATCATCTTTGAAGACTTCTTCTGACTGATCTGGTGGTTGAATTGTACTTGCAAACTTCAGAAGATCCATTGTGTGTACTATCTATCTGGTGGCAATTCGGTTAAGTAAGATATTGATTGCTTGTAAATGTTTTTTTTGCCTTTTGTGTGTGTATCGTGTTAATTTTTTTTGGGTTTTTTTGTCTTTTGGTGCTGATGTTATATCAATTCGATCTGATCTGTCAATTTAAGAAAGTGGTTCTACAACTACATCAAAAAGATTTGATTGTTCATCTCTCTTGATTCTTATGAGAGGAAGAGAAAACAAAATTCTAGAGAGATTCTTTTCAGTTTTGTTGGTCTTTGTCTATATTTTGGATATCAAAATAGTCTCTTACGGAAATCAAAAAACCTTATCTAAATGGCCGATTGTATATTCAAGAAAAGAGGTAAAAGAGTGGGTGGATCTACCATTTATGTTATTGAATTGATCGGTCTTGATCGATAAAAGACAAACTCTTGATGATGTTCAATATCAGCGTTATCTCTATACATTGATGAAATGAATTTTCCGGAACTTCTTCTCCTTTTGAGTTTCCACTGAAAGGGGGGTATTCATTTAAAGTAAAGACCCTCCGATGATTCAAAGATGCACAATGATCAGTATTTATGAGCTATTACAAGGTAGAGATAGTGATTGCTGGACTTAAATTAGATCGGGGACGGTGGGTAATTGGCTATTTCAAAAGAAAGCAGTTTTGTATCTTTTTGTTGTTTGCTCCCTTTTGAAATGAAATGAAGAACAATTCGTTTTTTTTTAATATATTTAAAGGAGTTTTCTTTATCTTTTAGGAAAAACATATTACAGTTTGATTTGATAAAACAAACCAAATTAATAAAATATATCAAAAAACAAGGACAAGATAAGAGTTCAATTTCAATCTAAAATTCTATCAAATTGCTTCTCATACAAGATAAAAGGGCATTGAGTGACTTTCTCGAGAATTAATCGAGTTATCGATCATCAGTTCATTCTCTAAAGGAAAAGGACTGAAAAGAGGATAGAAGGGACTTAAAAGGATGGACTTCAGTTCAAGTTCAGGGTTCAATGATTCTCATTCAAATGAACCTCAACTACAAAGTTCAAATACATCATCATCATACAATTCAAACAGTTTTGGGGGGAGAGGTTACAAGCCACAAGTGAACAATGTTGTTTTAGCTAGTGGTAGTGGTGGGGGTAGTAGTAGTACTGTGGGAGTAGTAGGAGGAGGAGGAGGAGGAGGAGGAGGAAGTAGTGTTAATTTTACAACGACAAGTAATAATGCCATCGATGATACAAATACAAATATGTTTCCTGGATTTTCCCCCTTCCAGAATGATTGGAATAAAAACACTAATTTCTCCAATTCAATTAATCAGGGTAATCATATGCAGTCTTTCCAATATTCACATCAACAACTGCAATCATCATTCCCCACAAGGGAACAATCTTTAGGGAATTATAAAAATTTGGATTCCTTAGAGTTGAATTTCCAAAATATGTCAATGAATTCAAAAGATATGGGAGGAAGAGTTGGCGGGGGAGCAGCAGGAGGAGCAAGAGCATCAACTTCTGGTTTTGCAGATTTGACACTGAGTACAAATCAAAGCTTTGAAAGTGCAGATTTAGGTTCTAATGAAGCATTGAGCAAATTAGATTTTGAAGTGAAGCAAAGGGATGATGTCATCAACAAGTTGAAAATGGAGATTAAAAAATTGAAAATCAATTTGAAATCATTTGAAAATGCGGAAGATTCAAATGTTATTGGGGAATTACCATTAAGTCATTATAAACTTTTAGAAAAATTATCATCAAATATACAAAAATTACAAAAAAAATATGATGAAAGTGAACTTTACCTTGAAAGTTTATTGACAGCCATTTCACTCAATCCAAATCAATCAGTTATTGATACTGGTAGGTATGATCCAGAAGAGATGGCACACAAGATAATTGCAAAGATGAGATTATTACAAGAGGAGAACAATGAAATGCTGAAGATGTTAAGTTATGGACGAGCAAAACAAAAGGATATTGAATTAATTCTGTTAAGATTGAAAGTTGATGAATTGGAACAAATCGTACAACATTTGAGAAAACAATTAAATGATAAACATAATTGAAAAACTAATGAATGGCATCAGTATTTTTTCAAATATACATTCAACCATTTTCCTCTTTATTATTATAGCTACATTAATAGAAGAACGATCACTTCTTCAATTGTTTATTGATATAGCGAAAAAAACTGCAGGAATTTATGGGTCAATTTGAGAAGAAATTTTTACAAACAAATAGGGGTGTTAAAAAAAAAATACATATATATGAGATAAGATAACCTTTTTTGTATTTTTTTTTTTATCTTTCCTTTGTTCAGAATATCAAATTATTTTATAAATATATAAATACTTTTTAAACAGAAAAACACACATTATAAAAGTGAAATGAAAAGGAAGAGGAGAAGAATAACAATATGAATTTTTTATATAACCATCATTTTTTTTTTTTTTTTTTCCCCCAAAAGAAACCAAATTTTATATTTTCAAACGTTAAGATTGGTTTTTTGATATTATTATATTATATATGCCTTTTTTGTTTTATTTGATTAATTTTTTTTGCTTGATTTTTGAAGGGATCTACGAGTCTTAACGGCATCTGCCAACACGTTCAAGACATCAGTAGTATCGTCCCAACCAATACAAGCATCGGTGATGGAACAACCATAGATCAACAGATCTTTACCACCTTTTTCTAATGGTGGAACATCTTGTCTACCTTCAACCAAATTACTTTCAATCATCAAACCACAAATCTTTGTTGAACCTTTTTTAATCTGTTCAGCAACAGTAGAAGCCACTATTGGTTGATTTTTATGATTTTTATTTGAATTTCCATGTGAACAATCAACCATAATTCTTGGACCATCAACGTTAATATTTCCCTTAACTAATTGATCATAAGCCTTATTTACATTAGCTTCATCATAATTGGTTCCAGATTTACCACCTCTCAATATGACAAAAGTGTCTTTATTTCCCTCTGTACCTACAATGGCAACAACACCTGGTTTAGTAACACTCAAGAAATGATGTGGATGCAGTGCAGATTTTAAAGCATCAATGGCAACACCTAATGAACCATCGGTACCATTTTTGAAACCAACTGGGAATGATAAACCAGAAGATAATTCTCTATGTAATTGAGATTCAGTAGTTCTTGCACCAATTGCTCCTAATGAAAATAAATCGGATAAGAATTGTGGTGAAATTGTATCCAACATTTCACCTGCAATTGGTAAATTTTCTGTTAATTTAACAAATAATTCTCTTGAAATTCTTAAACCTTTATTAATCTTAAAAGTATTATCGATATCTGGATCATTGATCAAACCTTTCCAACCAACTGTGGTTCTTGGTTTTTCCAAATATGCTCTCATCACTATATGTAATTCACCTTTTAATTCATCTGCAATTTTTGACAATTTTTCACAGTATTCCAAGGCCAGCTTTGGATCGTGAATTGAACATGGACCAATGACAACCAATAACCTATCATCTTTACCGTTCAAAATATCACAAGCATCATCTCTTCCTTTCAAGATATTTTTCTCAGATTTTAAAGTCAATGGGAATTCATGTTGTAATAAATCTGGTGGAGTTAATGGATCATAACCGCGGATTCTCCAATCTTCTAAACGGGAGCGGTCTCCTACATGATCGTTTTCAATGAACATTTTTGATGGGGCTGGTACCTTTATCGAATAAATATATGTTAGTTACTATATATAAATATGACCAACAAGAAGGATATATGGTTTGTGGCTCTTTTGTTAAAATCAATCAATCAATCAATCAATCAAATGTAATTAGTTATCTGGTTAATTTTTTTTTTTGTCATCATTTGCTTTCTTTCTTTCTTTATTTCTTTCTTTCTGTGTGCGCCATTTGAATTTATTTCTTTGGGAAGGAAGAGAGAAAGAAAAAAGAAAAAAGTAAAATTTTTCACTTCATTTCGATGATGTGATGAAAAAAAAAAAAAAAATTAGCTGATCTATTTATTATATTCAATTCATTTGAGTTATGAGATTGATGGATCAATACCCATCGATAAACGAGAATATGTATATATATATGTTGTATGAATTATACAACAAACAATATCTTAAAACTATGATATGATTCATATCTGTGGCTCTTGTCACAACCATACGTATCCTTATCTTCTTCTTCTCTTTAAGTAAAACTTACTGGCATTTTTTATAAATGATTATATAGGGTGTGTGTATCTTTTAAAATCAATTTCCCGTGCTTCTATGGGTATTTATATACACAAACCTGCGTAAATACTCAACGCAAAATAAACTCACAGATGACTCATTTCTTTTATGCATTTTGTCCAACTTCGGCGACTCAAAAACCTTGAGTCATGTTACATAAGCAAAGAGAAAAAATAAGGAGTCATGTATAGACTGGCGGTAGCATATTATTCTATCTATTTACTTACCACCAATGTAAGATTTTGGATTAACTTAACAACAATAAAATCAACACAAACCATTTGATAATAATAGAATATTCACCTTCTAAAGGAACAATAATAATAAGTAAGTATATTTGAATCATTTAATTAAATTAATTTAATTAATTAATCCTACATCTATCTATATTACAGCTTTTGTATAATATTTTTGTAGATATAACACACGACCTTTTCTGTGACAATGATATTAATACTACAATAAATATTTGTTTAAATAAAAACGATTAATGAGCTTTTTGTTTCCAAAATGATATTATAAATTGATAGACATCATTCATATAAATGATATTTTATCATAGATTGTAACTGATGTTACAAAAAATTATAATTTTTACAAGAACAAATAAATAATTAAAGTAATAAATAGATAGAATGAAGAAAATTTGAATAAAATTGGATCCCAAAATCTTCTTCTTAAATAGATGAATAGATGAATAAATAAATAAAGAATGAGACAACTAGTTTATTTCAGCAATTCCCAGTTGATTTTTGTTCTTTTCAGTCAATTCTGCAAGTTGCAATTTCTTCTCTTCTGCCAATTTTTGTCTCAGTTCCAGTTCTGGAGTCAATGTCAAAGGTGATGTATCTCTAAATGTGATCTTAAGTGGAATTTTTTTAACATTACCATTTTCATCTTTTTGTGGTGGAGTATATTTGATAAACTGATAATCCTTGAGTATGAGAAGATATCCCAGATAATATCCAAGGCATCCACCCAATAACAGTAACCAAAACTTTGCTCCAGTAGAAGCCTCTTTTCTGTAAATACCCAAAGGTTTCTTCATCCTGATCAAAAGAATAATAACCTCTTTAGTTGATTGATTGATTGAATGATTGATTGATCAAACCAAATGGTAGATAGATAAATAGGATATTCTTCTTCTCACACATTATTAAAAAAAAAACACACAATGCCACAGAATAAAATCAAATTAAGAAAAATTAAAAAAATTGAACGCAGAGAGAGAAAGAGACAAGAGGACATAAATTGATCCTATCTATCTATCTATCGATCAACTTACTTATATATATATTTGTTATTGCAGCAATCATTCTCAACTGTATATCAATACTACATATATATCTCGAGCACATCATGTCATTACCAAAAAGAATCATCAAGGTATGTTCTACATTTTATAATTACACTATTCAATTATATCTTAACCTACACTACTATTTAATTTGATGGCAATAACCCAACTCAACCCTTATCGATACTAACAAATTCCAATTAAAAAAATTTGAAATAGGAAACTGAAAGATTGGTATCCGATCCTGTTCCAGGAATAACAGCAGAA
This sequence comes from Nakazawaea wyomingensis, assembly GCA_030567715.1. Classification (NCBI taxonomy): domain Eukaryota; kingdom Fungi; phylum Ascomycota; class Pichiomycetes; order Alaninales; family Pachysolenaceae; genus Nakazawaea; species Nakazawaea wyomingensis. The sequence goes on from JAJLSQ010000033.1 coordinate 55,548, forward strand.
CCACATGAGGATAATCTAAGATATTTTGATGTCACCATAAGAGGTCCACAATCATCACCATATGAGAATGGAATTTTTAAATTGGAGTTATTTTTACCAGATGATTATCCAATGGTGGCTCCAAAAGTTAGATTTTTAACAAAGATTTATCATCCTAATATTGATAGATTGGGTAGGATTTGTTTAGATGTTTTGAAATGTAAGTTTTGAACTATTGTTTTTGATCGATTCGATATCTATAATAATAATCCAATACTAACGAATTCTAATTTATAGCAAATTGGTCACCAGCTCTCCAGATAAGAACGATTTTATTATCAATTCAAGCTTTACTAGGTGCTCCAAACCCAGTAAGTCAATTCCCCAAATTTTTTGGGGTTTTTTGAATTTTTTTTTTTTTTTCGAATATTTGTTACTAACTGATTTTTGATTATTACAAAAAGGATGATCCATTAGCAAATGAAGTTGCAGAGGAATGGAAATCAAATGAAGCACAAGCCATAAAAAATGCTAGAGAATGGACAGAGAAATATGCTAAACCTGCTGCTTGAAATTATGTTTCAATACAAGACAAAATTTGTCTAATTAATTTGCATGCATCTATCTATGTATATTACTTTATAAAGAGAGAGATTAATAGATAGATGATTACAAATTGAGTGAGTGAGCTGGGGATGTGTGTCCATTTTATTAGAATCATTCAATCTTTCTATGCTCTTTGGTTTTTTTTTTTTTTCTTATTGTTGTTGGCTTTGTATTGTTATCGATATTATGATAGATCAAATCGATGTAACTATCTACCTATGTGTCTGGTCTGGTGGGTTTTTAGTCATTTATCGTCTCTTCTTTCTCATCTGCAGACCCTTTTTTTTTTTTTTTTGGTTTTGATCAACCTTTTCAGATATTAAGTGGGTTGACAAAATATATTCGAAGCTATATATATGTATATATACGCATATATTCCTTGATAATTGCTATTTTACTTCATCTTATAAGAATTATTGATTTACATATATATATATATAGCGTTGCTATAGTATGTAGGTCAAAATATATGCTTAAATAATATATACCACCCTCTCCGTGTATTGAAGTGCGTTCAGATGAGGTGATGTTTTTTCCTCTTTTCTTCTTATTACTATGATTCCTATTATTCTTATTAGATTGCTTTGTATTTTTATTAAAATTTAAAGAGTATAATCACGATCATCATCATTATCCATCATAAAAGTATTTATATATATATATATATATATATATATATATGAGTAATATCAAGTGATTTTGTCTTTCGCCTTTTGTCCTTTCCCCAGATTTTTTCTTTTACATTAAATTAAATTTAATACTATCAATAAAAAATTATTATTCACAAGACACCATACCATAATAATAATAATAATACATTTCATTCTACATTCATAATAATCGATATATACAAACCAATAATTAATCTATCTATTTGTCATTTACTAGGTCAAGTACCAAACAATTTCATACATCATATATTTCATCAAAATCAACACGAACCAAATAAATAATGATATCATCAGATAAAGCTCCGCATAGTTCCACCAATGAAAACTCAAATAGAACACCAATTCAACAACCACAACCCATTCATAGAAGAACTTCATCATCATACTCTGAGAAATTCGAACTATATAAACAGAATCATAGAGGAGACAACCTGGTTTTCACCGATACACCACCACCAGATCCTATCAAGACCCCAAGTCTTGATGATGCTACACCAATGAAACCTTATCTAAGAAGATCAAGTACCACTAATTATCAATCAGAATTGGAAAATAATTCTCAATGGGGTTGGAAAAAACCACCTTTACATAATGCAGTTACTTTTAACGATGCATATCATGATCAACAGAGACGGAAAAGTGAATTGAATGGTATAGATGCGAATTGGTCCCCATCACCTGCAGTAGAGGAAAAGAATAACAAATATGATATACCACAATTAGATAAATCAAATTTGGAGAACAATCAAATTGAATCTAATAATGGAAATGGTGATGATATTCAAGATTCAAATAGAAGAGGTAAGACTGATTATTCCTCACCTTCACCATCGCTGCATGATGATGATGATGATAATGATATTAAAGACAATAATCCTAATACACCGAATACAGAGGAAGATACAGTGGTAAATGATCTCGATCATTTTAAAAGAAGATTTTCATGGTGGTCAAAAGACTAAAGATATCTGTCATCTTTATGGTTAAATGATCGGATACGGATTAAATCAAAATCAATTGTCAGAAATTACATTACAATCATTGATTCTGATGTGAATGCTATTCATATTCATTTACTCATCGAATAAGAATCAAGATTTGAAGCAATCAATTTGGTTCTTGGGGGGTTTTCTTTATTTACAATTTATATTTCAGTGTTGGTTTATTCTAATTGTATTGATTTTATAAATCAAAAAGGTTAAAATCAATTTGTGAAATGTATATTCTTTTCGGGGGTATATTATTAGTCTTAGAAGTGTAGACTTTATCAGTCTCTTCTCAAACTCTTGAGTAGATAGATAAAACATACTCTCATGTAGGTAAGTCTCAAGGTCTACTATGGATCATTATCAGATTGGTTGGGTTCCATACACTACTTTAGGGATATCAGTTTATGATACTGAATACACACTACCTTTTATCATGTCAATAAAACACATCTTTTTTGAAATAGAAACTTCTATAATTATAATATAGTCCTAAATACCTGTCACACTTCTAAAATTTTGAATTAAGAGAATTGTTTCAATTAAATCTACAATTTTTAGTTCTTCAAAAGAACTTTGTATTATCAATTACATATCAATTAATATTATTATTACCTTTTTTTAGAAGTATAAAGAGTTCCATTACATCTTAACCAACGCCTCAAATTATCATCATGCATGCCGTATTAGGAAAGTTGTATACATACAAAAAAAAATGATTAGACTAGATCAAACATCAAATAAGGGTGAGATTAGTATGTATGAAAATAGATGAAAGAGATATATTAGTTATGTTACTTCATATAGCTTAGCTATATGACACTGGTTTGTTTGTCGGGTGTATAGCATTTGCTGCTGTTTGTGTAGGGTTCAGTAGTCATATTACCGTACTACTCAACCATCTGCGTATCCATTCAACATCAAATAAAACTAAGCAATAGCAGAAACATAACAAGCGAAGGTTGGAATCACTTAGCAACCTCCTCCATAATTCCCAAGGATCAATAATAGAGATATTCAACTGATAATAGTTGTTTTGAAAGGGATCTATGATGAATCTCTTTAAAAGGCCATGACTAGATCATACAAAATTCAAAGTTTTCCAAATGCAAAGGTATAGATAGCTACAGGCCAAGTGAGAAATTCCAGACCTTGTGATTTTGGCAGACAATAATGTCATGTTATCTATATCTCTTTAATTATATTCTATTCAAATATCAGTTTGTGCATTTTTAATTAGAGTCCTTTCTCTCCCAATTTTTGTCCAGATCGGGAAGTGGCTGGCTTTCAGCAAAATATATATGCATGAGATGCGAGATTAATAAAAAAAAAAAAAAATCTGAGATCTTTGATCTCATCACCATATGCAATGAGAAGGCTGGTGTTTGAAATAACGTTGGAAACTTACCCAGATTAGAGCTTTGTGTGGGAAGATGATCCATTGGGATCAAAAGTATAAAACTCTCCCCAATCGCAAACGCCATACTACTTTACGATGATCTTATTTTGTACCATATGTTTGTTGTGAGGATTTCAACTAACAAACCGTCTCTCTTTTAATTCATTGTCCATTTGTTATCACTAGGTTCTCTCATTTTTATCTACTCAATTAGTGAGTCAGTCATTCGCTAATCAACTTCCAACCCAAGTCACTCATTGCCAATTCATTTTAGTTCAATATTTCATAAAAAGTTTTCCCCACGACCAACTCCAAGTTCATTTAAAAACAATGAACATTAATAGTTTTCTCATCTTGTTGATAGCTGTACTATTACAGTCGGTTTCCGCAATAACTTCAACAACAACCAGATGGCATACCACTAGCCGGCTTCACACTGAAACAACTACTTCTACAATAAGAAAAGGTGTGCTGATGTATACAGTTTATAAAGATATTTATGATGACACCACTCTTCTCAACACTATTTCAGCTTCATCATTGACGAGAATTTCAGCAAGTTCACTGGAACCAATCACTTCCCTGCCAGCAATAGCAACAGTTGCCACGTCTGATATAATGATTAGGCCAACAGCAACAACAACAAGAACAACAAGCAACAAGTTGTCATCTTTGCTCAGTTCTTCGGCGAAGACTACTACAAGTGTCATTTTCTCCTCTTCCGGGATAATATCTACTTCTATTGCTGGAAGCACAGGTTCGAGTGTATCACAAGATACCTCAAAGAACCCATTGATCACTTCTTCGATTGTCGTCTCGACATCAAATACAGTAAGTATCAATACGGCAACTTTGATTTCAGCCACGGTCATTCCTACTTCAATCACCACAAATGTTGTGACGAGTAAAAGCTCTTCATCTTTGAAATCAAGTTCTATTGCTTCATCATCCTCTAGCTCTGTTGTTTCGTCATCTGTTTCTAAGAGCTCATCAAGTGTCCAATCATCTTCATCTTCATCTTCATCTTCTTCTTCAATCACCCCTCCCGTTGCAACTTCAACCAGTTATTCAGGTGATTTGTTCTTGGCAGTGGATACAAATTCCCCACCTTCCGTGTACCCACGTGAAGATTTATACATCTCGCAAGCTTCTGGTGTTGACAATGGAGACACCCCATATGAGACCAACAAATTTTTCACCAACATGATGTTAGGTGATCAATCCAATACAGTGTTCATTCACCCATATAGCGTTTGGTGGGACAAAACTACCAATTATGGTCTTTCCATAGGACATACTACTTCGTCTCAATACGTTTTCGGTTCGCATGATTGGGCAACATATGGATACTATTTCAATCCTTTGAAAATCTCCCAATTAGTCTTCTCCGCCACCACTTTTGATTCATCTGCATCATTGGGGTTGACTCAGATGAAAGAGTTATCAGCATTGGCTACTTTATCAATGGCTTCTTCAAATTCTGATTATGTCGAATTCCCATTGGTAGAAGGTATGGGTTTTGTCACTGGTATATATCATGGTGATTTGGTTCCTGAAATCAAATCTGATGTCGCCTTTTTAACACTTTCCAAAGAAACCTCAAAAAATTTGGCTAATGGTATCTTGAAATACCGTATCAGTTTGAACAATGGTGTCGATTGGTTAATCTACATCACTTTACCAGATGGTTATGCCTCCAATGCCTTCAGCTTGAAAATGAGCAACTCTTTGATCCAAGGAAGTTCTGCCATTGATGGGTTGATTATCCAACTGGCTATAGCTCCAGATAGTGACTCGGCTGAAGTCTTTTACGATACAGCAGCTGGTATGTACTCTACTAGTGCATCGGTTTCAGGATCTGTTGTCGATAGTACAGTTGCAGAGTATCTGATAACTTACAGCACTTCGGGTAAGTCATTGTCTGGTGAGATCATTGTCCATTTGTTACCACATCAAGTTGATTCATTGTCAAACTCTTTCACAGGTATTGCCACCAACTTCTATTTGGACTCCACAACAAAGGGGAAGATGTATGCTTACTTGACCACTCAAGTTATCATGGCTGAAATCTTAGAAACTGATATTCAGTTCTTACCTTGGCTTCCAGGTATGGGTGAATTATCCTACACTGCAGATCAATTGGCTCTGATTGGTGAGGCTGCTAACCTGGAGTTGGAAGTTGATATCAAACAAACTGTTGCCGATTTGGACTCCACCTATTACAGTGGTAAAGTCATCGATAAGTATGCATACATCTTGTTGACGGTGAGTGAAATCATTGGTGATGAAGAAGTTTCAATATCAACTTTAGAAAATTTGAAAGAAGCATTCTCAACTTTCACTTCAAATTCACAGTATTATCCATTCATCTATGACACAAGATTTAAGGGTGTCACTTCATCTGGATCCCAATCAAGTGGTGATTCGGGTGTTGACTTTGGTTCTTCTATCTATAACGATCATCATTTCCATTATGGATACTTCATTCATGCTGCCGCTATTGTAGGCTACGTTGATGCCAAGTATAATGGTACTTGGGCCCAGGATAACAAGGATTGGGTCAACTCGTTGATAAGAGATGTTGCCAATCCATCATCTGAGGACAACTATTTCCCAGTCTCAAGAATGTTCGACTGGTTCCATGGTCACTCTTGGGCCTCCGGTTTGGATCCTTCAGGTGATGGTAAGAATCAAGAATCTTCCTCAGAAGATTACAACTTTGCTTATGGAATGAAATTATGGGGTAGAGTTATCGGTGATCAATCTATGGAATCAAGAGGTGATTTGATGTTGGCCGTAACAAAGAGAGCAATGAACATGTACTACTTGTTTTCCGATGATAACGAGGTAGAACCTGCTAATATTATTGGAAACAAGGTTGCTGGTATCGTCTTCGAGAACAAGATGGATTACACCACATACTTCGGCTCTAATTTGGAATACATCCACGGTATCCACATGCTTCCAATAACACCAGCATCATCCTTGGTTCGTGGTAAAGAATTTGTTCAGCAGGAATGGACAGAAAAATTGTCTTCAATTGCCGAAGGTCTCAATTCTGGATGGGCAGGTATTTTGCATTTAAATCAAGCTTTATTCGATCCAGCTTCTTCATACTCGTTCTTCTCCTCACCATCATTTTCAAATAACTATCTTGACAATGGTCAAAGTCACACCTGGTGTTTGGCTTTTTCTGCTGGTGTATTAAATGCATCTGTTTAATTGCAGTTAGTGAACTCCCATTTCTTGTATTTTTATCATTACAACTTATTATTATTATTATTATTATTATTGAATTTATTAGTATTGCTATGTGTATATTATTATTATTATTATTATTATGAACAATTATCATTCAACAATTCTTATAATCTCCAATAAAAAAAACTTTTAAAACTGAATAACTCATGAAGTCTCTATTTAATGTGTTTCATCTTCCTCCACAGGTTCGCAATTGAGCAGGTGTTTGAACCAGGATTCAAATAATCCACCATAGGTTGTTTGTTGTTCGGGGCATAATTTATTCCATGCGCCACATATCCCACATAAACATGTTGTATAATAACCCGTGGATGTCAACTGTTCATATAACAGTTTTGGATGAGCTAAGAGAGTCAAATTTGCTCCATCAAGAATAATCCCATGCAGAACCTCTAAGTGGTATAGATGTTTTTTTATTGGAATCCATCGTGAACCTTGACAAAATTGACATTGGAAACTCAGTACAGGGGTATCAAAATCCATTACAGCCTTGAAGTCAAGCAAGAAAGCACAATACTCTTTTGGGAAAGACACTGTTACTGTTCTCATCATGAGCAGATGCTCTTCACAATCTTCGCACTCTAAATCTGGGCAATACCAATTTAATTTTTCTTTTAAAGTTTCAACTGTATTGGTGCTAACTGGCCCAGTGCCATTTTGAGGGTAATAAATTGCAGTTGAATAGTCATCATCGAAAGTGAGCCTTCTTGGGAACAAAGCTTTGTTCAGTTGTAGATGTGGATTCAGATAATTGTAAAATCTAACTCCAGCATCCAGTGGGAGCATTGTGTTTAGCCTGGGATATTCATCTTCTTGTGGATAATATGATTCGATGCTTGATGATTTTGATTCAGGTGACAATGTAAATGATGATCCTGAAATCGTTTTTTGTAAGCTCCAATTGTCATCAAAACCTTCAAACCAATTCTTATCACTTTCTTGAAAGCCAGATTTCCTCAAGGCGATGTTAAGATTTTCAACAGTGAATGAAACTTCGGACTCTACAGAACTTAATCTATTTAAGCATTGAAGTTTCTTCTTGGTATTTTCATTTTTCTCAAATTCAAATGAAGGTGGGCAAGGAGAAGGGTTGAACATTTCAAGCTCGTCCATTCTGAGCTTTTTTGTCTTACTTGGAGGCACTGAATATATCCAGTTTTCTATAGAATAGGGATCTTCGTTTTCTTGTTGATGTAAAGACATCTTCCAGCCAAAATATAGCGAGCAATTATAATTATTTAAGCAATAAAGCCATATAGCCCAAGCGCTATTGAAATTATTCAATTTATGAGACGATGAGGTCCAAACTTTAACATCATTTTCAAAAAATCAACTCGATTTTGTTTCAGGCAGTTCCAATTCTCATCTAAATTACACAAAAAGAATGTATGTATATTAATTAAAAAAAAAAAAAAAAAAAGGAACAAAAAAACCAAAAAACCCAGATTCCAAACTATTCAACATAAAAGATGACACGAGCATATAAACCCTGTCACTATAGTACGGTGAGAATGAATTCATGATAATTTAATAATAATAATAATAATAATATAATGCCACTTTAATATTACATATATACTCCAAGTATGTCACAATAGTTGTCATCTTACATACTGTAAAAGTTCTCCGAAATAAAAATAAGAAAATCAAATGAAGTAAAAGCGAAATTGCAAAGAATAAAAGGATAGTAAATGATGATTTGATGCAATAGATTCAATTAGATTCAACCCAGTATGATAACAACTCAACTTTTTGTAACTAGGATTCCACTGTCTCACATCCACTCACCTTGGATGCTATAGGGATGTGAAGGAGTTTGTTGTTGAGGCATGCTTCCAACAGGGACATATGACGGATGGTATGGATACCCAGGTGGAGCGCCATTCAGTTGTTGTTGTGGTGGTGGCGGTGGTGGTGGCCCCTGCATTTGCGGCAGTGGTTGTGCCTGCATGATTCCGTTTGGTGATCCGGACCCGTAGTAGTAGCCGTTTAGATTTCCATAAGACAGATTGTAAATTGGCTGTTGCTGTTGTAAAGCTCCGGGTGGCCCTGCTGGAGGAGGAGGGGGGGCTCTTTGTTGTACAATTTGTACCGATGGTGGCATTTTCCTAGACTGAGAATCAAACAGTGATGGTGGGAGTGGAGGTGGTCCTTGCGCTTGTTGTAATGAGTAATGTCCATTTTGTTGATTCAACTGAGCAACTTGAGGAGAGAACTGTGGTGTGTGCTGTTGAGAAATGACTCTTTGAGGCTGCATTTGTTGAGGTATTTGCTGTGGTTGTGGTTGTTGCTGGTGATGATGTTGTTGCTGCTGCTGGTGATGCTGTTGTTGTTGTTGTTGTGGTGGTGGTGGTTGTTGTTGTTGTTGTTGTTGTTGTTGTTGTTGTTGTTGTTGCTGTTGTTGTTGTTGTTGTTGTTGTTGTTGTTGTTGTTGTTGTTGTTGTTGTTGTTGTTGTTGTTGTTGTTGCTGATGGTGATGGTGATGATGGTGTTGTTGTTGCGGTTGTTGTTGCGGTTGTTGTTGCTGGGGAGAAGGTGGTTGTGGTGCTAATGGTTGTTTTTGAGATTGTGTAACTGGAGAGCTTTGATGATTTTGTAATTCAGTTACTGGAATTGAAGTGTCCTGTGTTTGTTGTTGTGAAGAATTTCTAAGAGAAAGGATTGGTTCTTTCAAAAGCTCGATTCTTTCACTCTGCGATAATGGAACCAAGTCTCTCAATAAAATAGGGGGAATTTCAGGTGCCTCTTTAAATGGTGGATGCGGAATCTCCCCTCTACCAACTTGACGCAAGATATCAGCTCTCTTTTGTAATTCTGCAGCGGTTTGCATATCACCGGCTGATGCGTAACACGCCCCGGCTCTCATCGCAGCGTCCGCAGCATCATTGGCCTGATCATCACATCTATCGTATACACATGATAGTCCTTCCCATGCTGTAGCAGCAGCGATAGCTCTGCTTGGATTTGACGATTGTTGTTGATCATCGGATTGCAACCTCGCCAGTTGTGAGTAAGCAGAAAGGGCATCGGCGAGTTGACCCAAATGTAAATATAATCCACCAACGGCAAGCCACGGTATCGGGGACGAAGGGCACCTTCTCAATGCTAGTTGGAAGGCGTCATAGGCCTCTTTATATGATTCCATCAATGTGTAAGCGTATCCTTTCAAATAGACAGGTAAAAAATCCTCGCTGTAGTATGACTCTGGATAATTTTTCGGAATGTTCAGCTCCATTTGCAAAACCTTATCTAGCAAGACAATGGCATGTGGTGGATTGAAAAACTGTGATCCGTTAAGTAACAATAAATATGCTTGGGTTATCAATACTCTTGGATAATCACCAATTGCTGTATGAGCTGCATTACACAGAGATAGAGCACCAACAATATCCCCAGCACGCTCTCTCAGTGTTGCCAAGGCACACCATAACGCAGCATGCTCATCAACCCTATCTGGCGGAGGTGGTGGCAAACTTAAAGTGATTTTCAATTCGCTTGTGGCCAGTTCTATATCTCCCTCTGAGGCGTAGATTGCAGCCAACTCAGCATGGAGTGCCCTCTGTATATCTATGTTTTCACTGGAATTTGAATCCGATATAGATTGTAGAGCTTGGTTTAAAGATTGAACAGCACCGTTTATGATTCCAGCCCTGACAAGTGCTTGACCACTTAATAGCCATAATGAGGGATCCTTAGGATTGATTTCAATAGCTCTTTGTAATGCTGTATGAGCTTGTTCGGCTGAACCGCAAATCAAATGGCATTCAGCCAACTCCTTCCAAAAATTCGAATCATTGCCCAAATCAGGGAACTGTTGAATGCAATTAGTGACTATTTGAACAACTTTTTTGGACCATTCTGAAGTATTCTCCTTGATATCCTTCAATCTAGAAGCTGAAGCCAATCCGCACAAGGCTTGTCTATTATATGGATCATATCTCAAAGCTGCATTAAATGAATTAATTGCAATATCCAGTGCTCCATAAGCATTTGCACATTTCCCGCAAGCCAACCAAGTTTGGAACGCTTCAGTGGCAAATACCTTAACGGCTGCCACTTTTGTCTCAACCCTGACAATGGAACTCTCTCCTGATCTTGGTGAATTGCTGGTCTTCTGTCGTTTGGCCTTAGGAGATATGCTCCTGTTGCTGTTCAGCATTGTTTTTCAAAGCTGGTATCAAATAAATGATAAACAAAACGTCTGATGAGATAATGTTTTATCGAGCTAATTGAAGAAATGTTTTGTTTCCTTTCAAAATTGGATTAAAAAAATGTATGTTGTTGTCAATCAGCAAATTTCAATCCTTCACTCAGTCAATTCTCCCGTATGTTGGTCGTGGTAAAATTTGAGACAGGAAAAAAAAGGAATATAAAAGAAAGAAAAAAAGATTTAATCTGCAATGCACTGCATAAACCAGAAAGTAAAAGATATAAATCTAAGTTTATGCAATAAATGCACTCCAAAAATTTTAATTTGGTTCTAAATGCAAAACATACATATTATGTCGCATATCGATAAGCATATCGCTTCATGAAAAACCTTTAACTCATGCAGGTATATGCATATAAGTGGCCAGAATATTAAAGTTTTCCCCTCTGTATGCTCTGCAAATCTGTTTCTCTTTTTTTTTTAATTTTTGGATATGCTTCTGCTTCTCCATGCTCAAAGCTAGCGCAATGTTTCCTTGTTTTTACTTTTTACTGCAGCAGCTGTAGTGCACTGCAGTGTACTGTACTGCAGCTTTTGTTGCTGTTTTTGATAATGCCACGACCATATCACCCTGGTCTATCTATCGCACATTTAGAAATGTAGTCAATTTTATTCTACACATTCTTTTGGGGAATAAGTTTCATCTCGGTAGTTACTTCTTCAAAGTTGGAAAAGTCAGATCAAAGAGATAAGAGTGCTTTACAAATTGATGGTCCGCCTTCCCTGTGGCAATCTTGTTCACTTCAGTTTTTCGTACTTATTTTTCTTTTTCTTTGAATTTTTTGATAGCTTTATGTGTCCTTTCAAAATTATTCTTTCTTTGGATACTTTTCTTGAAATTTCATGTAATCTTTGCGTCAAATAAAGCGTAGCTGCAATCGAAGCTCTAGAGCAAGATTGTAATAGATTGAACAACCAATACTTGTTTCGAAATAAATGGCTCTCGAACCAAGACTTGAACAAGTTGGCTTCATTTTGTTCGAACAGTGATATATTAGACAAGAAGTTAGCCAATTCTTTTCGAAATATCGAAGGGAAATTTGAAGTAACAGATGAATCGAGAAGAGTCAAATCAAAGGCGTCTTTTGTTGTTATTTCGCTCTCCAGTTTTTTAGAGCCATCCAACTACGCTTAAGCTACCAAAAGTAGAGCGTAATGTATTATAGTAGCGATTTGCAAGCAATCCAAAAAACAAGTACTTAGTATCAAATCAAAAAACAATAACAAGTTACAATTCGGTCCTGTCGATCCAAACAAGAAAAACAGAAAAAAAAAGACACGTATGGGGAATGACTGCCTAAATTCACCACGAAACCGAATACAGCAAACACAAAACTTTATATTCCCCTTAAAACAGGAACATACATGAATTTTGTATTTACGACTTTATTTAAACTTTAAACTGCGAAGTAAATAAACTCCTCGATCAATACATATTGTTGTTATGCACAAAATCATGGCAAAAGGATATCCACAAGAAATTTGCACTCGTCAATTTGGCTTCTCAAAAGTGCTGTTTCATTTGATCTCAGGTAGTTTTTTCTCGTTCAAAAAGTGAAGCTTGTATTGCAAAAAATTGCTTAGTGATTTTTGATAATAATATTTGATCACTTACTTCTTTAATGGGAGTAAATTAGTAGTTAAACATGGAGCTGGAAAAATGTATTCGAAGATCTTCCGGTTCAGATATATAAGATAGGCAAATGGTTCAAGCCCTTTCTTCACCCTTCAACTAATGTGGGTCTCTGTTAATTCATTTTCGCAGGCTTTATATTTTGAATTTTGAATTAATCAAAGTAGTTAGCATATTTGTTATCAAATCGTTGCTTTATCAGAGAATTGAGAGAGTTAGTGGTGTCGGGTTGCAACTAGTGGCATAATTTATTCTCTCTTCCTAGCATATGATGTTGCTGAGATAATGAGCATTTCACGCCGCGTGCTGTGAAATCTAAGGTTAATTTAACTATTTAACTATTTACTACTGTTCTATTATTGACATTCAGGTTCACACTTTTTACTACCTTTGTGCTATAATTATTCAACAAAAGAAAGCATCGAGGAGCTATTTCAAGCTATTGATTGGAAGTCGGCATTCGAAGTTTTTCAGTTCAGCCTGAAAAAGAGTGCAACAATTTTTGGAGGGTAATCCAGTAGATTTTGGACATTTTGTCAGCTTCCATAAAATATTGAAAGAGGTTCTAACAATTTCAGTTAGAAGGAATTGATCTCTCTCCGTCAATCTTTTTTATGTTTTTTTCTGCATAAATGCATGTACTTTATGTATGCAAGCCAAAATGCAGCCAGAGATGGTCTAAACAAGGAAAAATAAAAACTTAAGCGGGAGCACAACATACTTTAGAAACTTTTTAAGTGCTTTAAATTTTTTTATTATTTAGTGAGCCCCAAATCTGAACACTCTTTTCTTTTCTTTCAATTTATGTGGCACATGACAACTGGATACAGTGGCTAGAGAAACTCAAAATAGTCGGAAATGATGCAGCTTATTACTTCGCTGAAAAAAACACAAAGACTGAATAGATTAGCAACAATAAGACTGAAAATGTAATATTTTTGAAGTTTTACCTTGTTCAAAATCACATATGACCAAAATAAATTAAAAGAAGAGATCTTTTTGCCTGCTATGGATTATTGATGGATGGATGGTTATGTTATGGTTTACTCATTCTTTTCTAAGTTATTATTTAATGCCGTTCCTTTTTTAGTTAAAAAAAAGTAAATAAAAGGAAGTTTTGTTTTCAATCATCTCTTCTGTTCAATGTTCCAGCCACATTTCTGTTTTAGCATAATATTATTTTAAATCGGGCATCATTCATACATAATCAACATATGTTATGTATGTATGTTCCTAGTATTGCTGCTAGCACAGTTTTGTAGGTGTTGCTTGTTTGATTAAGACTGCCATATTTATCATACACAAGAGAAAGTATATTCAGCCAGTCTAATTGAGAACAGGATAGTGAAATTGAAGACTAGATATAATGTTTCTTATGTTATATATTTTTCCACCTCCTTTAATTTAGAAATCAATGTACATATTTATTCACATGATTGAGACTGTAATATCGATGACGGGGTGGGCGATTTTAATGCTAAACTAAATTATCCCATCTCGAACCGTTTTACGCTTTGCAGAATTTTGGTATGCGCATCATGTTGTTTAGCAAGACATAAGAAAGGAGAAACTTTTCTTTTCCGCTCTTGCAAGAAACTACTTATAAACAATTGCTATTTAATTTTAAAGTTGCCTTGAAAAAAGAACCTGATACAACGCATAAAGCAAAACAAATGCAAAGCAATGCATTACATGTCCTGTATGCACAAGTGCTCTAGTGAGCTGTATAATTTGGTTCTCTGACACATAAAATATTAAAATATAAATAACTTCTCTTCAAGAAGAAAATTCGCTTCTGCCACCTTGAGACCCGGTAATCTTCCATAATAAGACCAAATTTAGTTAAACAGTTGAAAACAGTCTAGTTAGAGAATATTTCTATTGGTATCGAGAGGTACAATTGCTTCCCCTAATAGAATCAGATGAGGTTAAAGAAAATGTGCTATTGTGCTATTTAGCATTATGTAATAAGGCAACCACAACAACAAAACAAACGAAAACTTGATAGACAACCATATGCATGACAAGGGAGAAGAGATTACCCTTATGCATGAGGGGTGTACTCCGTGTGCTCACGACGGTAAACTCCTTGATGATAATAACCTTGCTGGTCCTTTTTTATTTTTTACTGTAGAAGGAAATTCAAACCTCCGCCACCCGAACTAAACAGCAAAAAAAAAAACTGAGGATAGAGAAAAAGAAACTTATTTTGCAGCAAAATAAAAAGAAAAGAAACAATAGACGCAATTAAATAACACACATTTATCAGTGCATGTAGATAAATAAATTGTATACTAGAAACAAAAAGGTCGATGATCGAAGCAATTATAGAAGACTTGAAACACAAAGAACAATTCAAAGCAGTTGTATTCGTATTATTCAACACATTTTATATATGAAGTATCAAATAGATTTATTATACCTTAATTCATCTATTATATACTAGGAGGCTTGCTGTTTGTTGTGCAATATTATCAACTAATTTGATTGTAGTTCCTTCAACAGTAAATAACTATATGTATTGATCATTTTTGCAATGGATTCATGCTTTCAGCCATGAAGCAAGGACAGAAGCAAACTTTGAACTCAAGGTCCAATTGTGCATTAGTAGTTAGACGTAACTGTTGGACCAATAGTGATATAGCGGAAAATTGTTAGTAATCGTGATAACGACGAGAAGTGTTTGATTTGGTAAGTATTTTGCTCAGATGGTGTGATGAGCGTATTATAGGACCTTCATGTAAATCTACTCCTCTTATATCTCTAATCTGGATGGAATAACCACTGGCATAACAACCAATATGTATATTCGTTTTCACGCCTCGGGGAAAAGAAAATACCTCGCAAATTTTCAAGTACACATTGAGTTATGTTTTGAATGTTGTTGTTGATAATATAATTGAGATGAGCGGTGCCCATTTTCTCCTCTAAAGCGCATCACTTACCGGATATCGCATTTTTTTTTTGCCTAAAGCCTTCTATCTAACTATCATTAGGTTTTTGATTGCATCAAGAGGAAGAGAATCCAATTGTAGTATGTACCTTGAGCGTTTTCATAGGTATCTTCTTTTATTATTAAAATGCAAGATAGTGACAACTAGCCAAAATTGCATAATCGCACGCATGCATATATTTGCATATATATTTACTATCGCGTTTTATTTGTCTTCCTTGCAAGTTCAGAAAAAGAAACCAATGACGAAATGATGTTTTTATTTTGCTTTATTTTCTTTTGTTCTATCTTGTTTGCTTTCTTTGTCTTGTTTTGTTTTGTTGGTACGTGCGAGAGCTCAAAAGCTCCAAGAACGTACACGTAGCAGCAGTGATATGTTTATGTGAAATTAGGTACAGCTAGTTTCGATAAATAAACATCATCTAATGCTAGTGATTTTTGGTAGATGGCGGAGACCTAAAAAAACTACCACTTTTTGAAAATATATATCTATTTACTACTAATGCTCATCTATGCCTCTATGCCTCTATTCCTCAATACAAAGCGCATTAGCCGAGATTTATGATTGAGTTTGTTTCACACCACCAACGAGCCAAATAGGCAGTACTAACTAATTATGCTCGTTATGCTTCAGTGTATTTGCCTTTCCCTGTGTCGGAATTGAGACAATTTCAAAGCCATTACATTAGTCAATAAAGCATGAATTATTCATCGTAACATAATAAAACAATTTCAGGTAGCTGGTCTGCTCGAATGTCTTAACAGCTGTGCATCTAAATAATACCCAGTTAGAAAAAATAAGTTGATGCATTTGAGTGCTGGTGCCATTTTTGAACCCAAAAATAGAAAAAATCACGTGGAATGTTTCTACTCTGCAACATTTCGCAGGGCACATATTACATTAAACCTACAGGAGAATATGTAGTTAAAGTCGCGTATTTTCTTTTGTTCTTGTTAGCGGGCTTCATTTAGCATTTAAATAGTTTGAATCTTGTTGACACTTGTCGGGCAACTAAACTGGCAGTAGTGGCCATGCTTCAAGTTAAAAAGTCTTTTGATATTACAAGATACGTGAAGTTTTTCTCCATTTCTGATAAAGTGAACTAGCATCTGTGCTATTGTTTTATCAGTATAATCTTTATGTCATTTCAAAAAGATAATAATTAGTATAAAAAAACATTTCTTAATTTTAACGAAAATCAATTTTGTGTGGTTTTTTCATGGAATTCCCAGTTGCACTACACCTCTTAGATTGGTGTAGAAATACGCAGAGTGACTTCTACTGTGTGACAATGTTGCTATCCGTATATATCGTTATGTCTTACAGCAAAAAGAGTATAGTGTCGACAATTAACTGGCCTGACGAAGCTCAAACATTGTTCCCAAAAAAATGCACGATAAGTTTCAAAATTTTTATGTTCCATCTTCAACCAGTGAGACTGGCGGAGCTTAGTAAATCTACGATAGTGTTTATATTGATTGATCAATTGATCTTAATTAAATCATACTTTTATGATTCCAAGATTGATGGAAATCAAGTACCAGAGTTATTACAGAATTCTCTGCAGAGTATAAAATTTCACAATTTTCTGGTGCGCAGGACCTCTTATTCAGTGTCAGTGCAACTTCTCCGAACTTAGTGCTAACACAGATACAAATTATGCTATCTTAATTTCACAACGCTAAGTTTGTTAAAGAACTTGAGCACGCCAATTCGTTCAATTTCTTGCTTGGAAAAGGTCAATTTATTGTCAAGGGCTGAGACATCGAAGTCGTAGCGCTTTGTTGACAGTGGCAATAGATCGCTTCAAGAAGAATTATTATGGCTAGTTTTATTTCTCACCCATTACCATAAGATCAATTTTGAGTGGTATTTCTCGTTCTCGATCTTGTTGTCAGTCAACATTAATGTCGTCATGGATGGATATGGTTTTTTAGTGGAAAAAAAGTCCAATGTGCATTTGAGAGAAGCGCGGGTGTTGTACCATTGCCAAATTTGCAACTAGAGAGTTTGGAAAGAGTGAAAAATCTGATCTACGATATGTACCCGGATCGCATTGTTGCATGTACGGAGATGGCCCAATGGTATCTGTGGTGAACCATTTGAGAACTTATGCTATTCTATGTATTTTACAGGTGCGTAATTTGGGGTATAGAATGGTGTATCATGTAATCCTCCATGGGTTGCGGGTAGAGTTTTCCGGGTGGTATAGGTGGGCCAAAGAGTTAAGATCGTATATTCCATCATCTACGTCCCTCACTATATGTAGCTATATGCTTGTCTATATATATATCTATCTTTTTTTCAGTGGCACGATGGGAATCGCGCCTGTTTTGTAACCAAAAGCAAATCAGACACGAAACTTTGGCTGGGAAACTAATCAAGTAGGCGCAAGGAGGTGCTTGTGATGCGCGTCTAGGTGGGTGGCAGGACATCAGCGAAGACAAAGATAGAGGCAATTTTCTGAAACATATCCACATCCTTCAAAGAGTATAATATGTTCCACTCCCTATCGCTCGTTGCTGTTTCTCTGATCTGGACCGTTTGCTGTAGATCCACTTTTTTATTTATTGCTGGTATTAGAAAACGTCTGAATAGAGAAAGACAGAATTGATTTTCAATTTCGCATATTTTATTGATCTATCTATTAATTTATCTTTGTACTCATCTAATCGTATTCTTTTCATACAACCACCTACCTACCTACTCATATATATATACCTGGTGTCTATCACAACCAGATCATACCAGATCATACCACATCACATCAAATTTTTATTCACACATATTCTATTTTCCTAGAACTACTCTTGAATTTTTTTTTTTTTGGAATAATCAAATTAAAATGCACAGGAGCAAGAGTAAGGTATTGTCAAGATTGGATAGAGAGAGCAGTCATAGCTTCGATGATACCAACAACATGAGCAACAAAAAATCTCTTTGGGGCACCATAAAATCGAAGAGAAGAGGACACGGCGTTGATGATTTACAAAAGAAGAACACTGCTAACTCATTACATAGACTTCCCTCCATCTCTGGTTCTTCTTCCTCCACAACTCTCAATTCCCATCTCGATGATAGTACTGCCACATTTCCTAAAGTTGCAAGCAGACATAATGGCGTTTTATCAAATTTTAGTGGTAGCACAGGAACATCAATATTATCACCAGGTTCAGCGCTGTCCTCTTCTTCTTCCGCACCGTCAACACCATCTCCAAAGTCTTCTAGACCCGTCTCCATGATATCTCCATCTAGTTTCAAGTATAGCTTGGACCCAAATTCCCAGAATGGAAGTAAAGTCGCTGACTCAGCGGCATTGACATCGACAAATAATTTGAGATCTTCCACTTCACAATCGTCGCGTCGTCATCAAACTGACCGGAAGAGCAAAAGGATATCCAGAATGTTTGATTCAGATTTCTTCAATGGAACAGATGATGCCATAAAGGAGACAAAATTATCACCAAAGTCACCAACGCCAACAACAACAACAACAACAATTCCAAATCCAAATCCCTCAACAGTACCCACCAGAAAACACGACAGAAATACTAGCAAACGGCATTCTGTGATGTTCGGTAAATCAACTATGTCATCCGATTTCTTGAAAAGCTTACAGCAAATTCCATCAAACGAAGAGAAAGGTAAGCAGGGTTTGGTGAATCATTCTGATTTTGTCAAAGATGCGGATAACAAAAGACTATCTGTGACTTTTGAAGATTATAAATTGCTGTTGCAAGCCTACGGCGATGATAACGAAGAATTTAGCAAGATGTCATCCTCCAACACTGATGAGAACCAAATAGACAATTTAAACATAAATAAGAACAAAATCAATATCAAGCTGTCTTCAACTGAGTCATCAATTTCATCCTCATTCAATACCAAGGATCTAGATGAGCAACTAGATAGTAATATCGAGATCAAATTGATATCAAATTGTGTATGTATCGGTAGTCACGAATCAAGCATTTTCGACCATAATGGCAAGCCCATCGTGGTCAATGCCAAGTTCAACAACATTGATATCAAAGTCAATGATGATTTGAATAGCATATTCGATGAGGAAGATGACGTAGATGAATATAATCGTGATGCTAAACATTTCAGGAAAGTGCAGAGGACATCGCTTTATTTCACCTAGTCTAGCCGGAAGAGCGTTGTTTTAAGTGTATAGCCATCTTTTAACAGTATATATTATTATTTGGGCACGGTTGCAGCAAGCAATGGCGTAAAAATAAATAGGAATCTACGAGCTCATCGGCTTTGAGTAAAAATAAAATTCAGAAAAAAAGTTCGACAGTACTGATTCCATTAGTCTTGGTCTATACATTCAAATTTATACACTGAATAAGCTTGACCACCTGCTCTATCAAACCAAAAATGTTAGGCAGATTGGCACATTTGAATATTAGTGGTAATATGACTCCATCGGGACCTGTTGCACCAATAGGCTCTGCTCCAAATAAGGCATCAATATACCGTAATCGAAACAATTTCGGTGTCAATTTGGGCTCTGTGTTTGTATTGGAGAAATTTATGTTTGGAGATTATTTCACCAATGATTCAAAGCTGGAATTGGATGCTATTGAGCAGTTGGTCAAGTCCAAAGGTGTGGATGGTGCTAGGAAATTACTCGAGACCCACTGGTCGAACTATATGGGTGACAGTGATTGGCAATGGTTGCAATCTAAAGGTGTTACCGCAGTGAGGATCCCAATTGGATATTGGGCGGTTGACGGTGGTAAATTTGCTGAAGATACTCATTTTAGTAAGATTTCTCAAGTGTACACGAACGCTTGGTCATTTTACAAGAAGTATATCAACAAGGCGCTGTCATATAATATCGGTGTCTTAGTTGACTTGCATGCATTACCAAAGGGTGCCAACACTGGCGATCATAGTGGTGAGGTGTTATCCAAAGCTGGATTTTGGGAATCTCACTCAGCGCAGAAAAAGCTGATTGATATTGTCCGTTTTATCGCCCGTGACTTGGCCGAAGTTGAGAACATCGCTGGTTTGCAAATTGTCAACGAATCGGTGTTTGATGGCGATGGTGCCTCTCAAAAACACTACTACTCCAAGCTGATTAATGCCATAAGAGAAGTTGATCCAATTGTACCAATAGTTATCTCTGATGGTTGGTGGCCTGATCAGTGGGTGAAGTGGATACAGGAAGAAGAGTCCAAGTTGGGTAAATACAACACTTTAGGTGTTGTGATCGATTCCCATTGTTACAGATGTTTCAGTGACGATGATAAGAAGAAATCCCCTGAACAGATCATTGATGACTTGCCTAAAGATTTGTTGACGAATTTATCGGCCCCACTGGACATCTTGGTTGGAGAATACTCATGTGTCATTGATGGTGACTCTTGGAAAAGAACAAACAAAGATCGTGGCCAGTTGGTGACCAGGTATGGTCAAGCCCAGCTGAGAGAATTTAAAAAAAAGGCCAAATGTGGTTCTTACTTCTGGACTTATAAATTCCAGCACGGTGATGGTGGGGAATGGGGATTCAGACCTATGGTTGATTCGAATGCTATTCCATCGAGACCGAGACAGGTTACTTTTCCCTCTCAACAGCAATTTGAGGAGGCGTATCAGAACGAATGCCTGAACCATGAAAACTATTGGAACAATCAGAATCCAAATGAAAGGTACGAGCATGACCGATACAGGGATGGTTTCTACACGGCTTGGACAGATTCTGCTTCGTTTGCACAATACGAAGGTTCTAAGTTAGGAAGGTTGCATACATGGTCTTCATCAAGGTTGAAAGAGCATATCAAGGCAAAAGGTGAGTCAAATTTCATATGGGAGTGGGAGCAAGGATTTAACAGAGGTGTTGATGTTTTCAACCAGATGGTATTTGGAGTCTAGCGGCAAGTTTGATTGATATTATGTGTAATGATTTTCTGTTCTTTTTTTTTTTGTTCTAATTCTGATTTCTTTTAAGAAACAAATATGCAATCCAAGTCATGTTTCATTCTTTGAACTAATCGAATAATGATTATTGTAGATAGAGTAATTAGTTCTCTAAATTTGAGAAGTCACAAAGAGACATCTTGAAAAAAATTGGGTGATTTTTACTCTAGCAAGGTCGAAAACTGGAAGAAAAAAATATGAATTAAGAGAATAATAGCAGAAGATGAAAGAAAAAGCTTGAAAAACAAATGATATATATGATTGGCCAATTATCATGGTGATTTCCTCAACAAGGATGACTGACTACTATATTTCCTGACACCTCCACTACCGATTATCTTACTATCATTGGCGCTAGATATTCTACTTTTGACTCTACCACCGGAACTAATTCTTGTGATTGATTTGCTCTTTGGTAATCTCCCAGGTGTCGTATAAGGTGGTGGTGATGATGCAATAGTCGTTGTTGTGGTTGTTGTGGTGGTGGTTCTTGTTTTTGTCAATTGGATGTTTTTATTTGCCGAATTGGAATTTGGATTTGTAATCGATCTCAAAACTTTCCATTGATGGTTCTGATCCGCCTTACCATTGATTGTACTGGATACCGTTCTCTTGTTAGGACTACTTGAAATGACGACTTCTGCTCCTTCGGTCATATCATCTTCTTGATCCATTTGATCTTCAACATTTTGATTTTCCTGGTCTACCACTTCAACGGTTTCGTAATCGTTTTCTTCATCGGAATTATTGGTATGGACACCTTGTGGCCTTGTTGGGGAATATTTTCTTGGTTGTCCAGGGCTCTGTATTGGGACCGCTCTATGTGCACTTTTCAACTGTCCTGAAAATTTTCTTCTTCTCACTGGTGTAGCTGGAGATCCATCCAAGATAGTGTTGTCCATTCTTGACAACAAAGATTTGCTCTGTCTTCTTATACTTTTGTAAACATCATATTTGATCAATGGATAAAGTCCGCCAATGAAACTGTCTGGTACAGTATCGATGACCATGGTATGTCTCCAATCTCTGAACTCATTTTGGTGCAAGTATAACCAATGTTGTTGTGGTCCGACAACCATACCAGGTCTAATCATTCTCATATATCCAATACATTCATTAGCTGTAAATCCATGGGTGTAAATCAAATGAGCGCCAATGAGACACCCAGTTCTCCCCAAACCGGCTTTACAATGAACCGCAATTTTACCGCCATCAGCAATAACAGTTTCTGCAGCACCAATGAATTTTTGAACATACTCCATCGTTGGGCAAGTGCCATCATCGAAAACCATATCAATATGTTGTATTCCTCTACTGACGAATTCGTTGGAATCGTATAAATGTGAGTTGAGTCTAACGACCAACTTGACATCATTCACAGAAAAGAACTCTAAAACTTTTTGGAAAGGTTCATTAATATGACCTTTAATTTTTTGTATAGGTGATGCAAATGCGATAAAATCTTTTGATATAAGGTTAAAGTCCCCTTGGTCAACTCTCTCATATTGCTCATATTCCTCTAAATTGAAAGTTGTCAAGTCGATCATTCCCCTTTCCTTAGCCCTCCACATGCCGTATACGATATCTTGGATAGTGATTTCAAAATCAGCGCGACTGTAACCAGCATCTCTGAAAGGCATAAATGGGGGATCATATTGAGCTATCGGTTGCAAGACTTGATGTGGAGACCAGTTTTGGATCAAAACCATGTAACAACACAAGATACAGGCAGCGTTAGATCTCTCTCTAGAACTTGTGGAAGAGTAGAACACTACGGCCTTTCCTCTGTTATTGCTGTTGTTCAATATGTTATGTAGCACAACGGCGAACCTGTATAAGTGTCCGATATGAAGGGGACCAAAATCCAAGTTGAACTGATTATAGGGTAAGGAATCTTCGACTGTAAAATAGACAATATCTTCTGTATCTTTTGGACTGTAATCATAAGCTCCCAAGTAAATTCTGTCTTTGAGAAACTCAATAGCGTTAAGGCGCTCCAGTAAGTCGGATGAACCTATTTTACTCATGATCTAATAATGCTGAAATGATAAATGCAATGAATGAATTGTCTGTTTATGGTGAATGAATTGATTTCAACCGGTATTAGCCCTGCTGAACACAAAGAATATCAGAGTCTATACCTAAGAAATAAGAATTACCAGCTGAAAAATCTCAATAAGTTCAGTTAATTGTCTTGTAGATTGCAAATGATATCTATATAATCCATCAGCTTTCTCTTGTTTATAATTTGAAAAATGGCTTTTCGTTTTGTTGACAAAATTCCTAAAGAGGAACTATCATTCTCTTAGATAGCTTAAATTGCCTTTTTAGGAAGTTAATTAAAAATATTAACTTAATCGAGGAAAATGCCTATTAAGGAAGTCTGTGTCGTTATTTGTAAATAAATAAATCTGGCAATCAAAAAAATTAAGCGCTATTTGTGACAGATGAATAAAATAGACAGACACCAGATTAATTCTTAATTTTCACGGTGGTGGTTGCAGTGAGTGGTAACAAGGATGGACCAAGTTTTAACTTACAAAGAGCTTATTGGGGTCGCTGCTTTAGGCCTGGCATATTTGAACAGCAAGCATAGAATCTCTGAAGATTTCTACATCATTCCCCATTTCGTCAAGTCGGTGCTGGAGCACTTGATTAATGTGTACCGTGGTAAAGTGAGTTATTGGTACACATTTGAGGCGGCTGCAAAAAAACATAAGAACAACACAGCACTCTTGTACCCTAAAAGGATTCCGGGTAAAAAGGGAGATGATGAGTTTCAAGTTGAGAAATACACTTACCAGGAGTTGTATGATATCATTCTTAGATTATCTTACATCTTAGTTCATGAATATGGCGTTAAGGGAGGTGACACAATAGCACTTGACTTCACCAACAAGCCAATGATCATTTTCTTTTGGTTCGCTTTGTGGAACATTGGTGCCACTCCAAGTTTTTTGAATTATAACATATCACATGAACCATTGGTCCACTCGATCAAAGTTGTTGATGCAACTCATGTATTTGTTGATCCAGAGGCTTCAAAGCCAATGAAAGATTCATTAGATGAAATCAAGAAACTGTTACCAACGCTGAGCATTGTATTTGTAAAGGAAGATGAATTGATGAATGTATTAATGAATTCAAGATCTCCAACTTATAGAGCTGCTGATGAAACAAGAAGACCAGGTGAGTCAGATTGGGGCACTGGTGTATTGGTTTATACCAGTGGTACTACAGGATTACCTAAGAGTGCTATTATCAGTTGGAGAAAAGTTGTATTGGCTTCAGAGATGTATGGTCATATTGTACATATTACGGAAAAATCTGTCGTGTTCACGGCTATGCCATTATATCATTCAACTCTGGCTATGTTAGGTGTCATGCCGGCTATGGCTGTAGGTGGAGCCATTGCTATATCTCATAATTTTTCAGCCTCAACATTTTGGACCCAAGTGAAATTAACTGGTGCCACCCATATGCAATATGTTGGTGAAGTATGTCGTTACTTGTTAAACTCTCCCGTCCATCCCGATGAAAAGAAACATAAACTTATCTGTGCTTATGGTAATGGTTTAAGACGTGATATATGGGAGGAATTCAAAGAAAGATTCAACATTCATGCAATAGGCGAGTTTTATGCAGCTACAGAGTCTCCAATAGCAACAACAACTTATCAAACTGGAGAATTTGGTATTGGAGCTTGTCGTAACTATGGTAGCATAATTAACTTCATATTGAGTTTCGAGCAATGCTTGGTGAAAATGGATCCTGAAGATGATTCGGTTATCTGGCGTAATCCAAAGACAGGTCTTGCTGAGGTTGCTAAGCCAGGTGAAAATGGTGAATTGTTGATGAGAATTCTTAACCCCAAGAAAGTGGAAACCTCATTTCAAGGTTATTTGAACAACAAGAAGGAATCATCTTCCAAGGTTATAAGAGACGTTTTCAGAAAAGGTGATGCTTATTATAGGTCGGGTGATTTAGTCAAGCTGGACAAAGATGGGCTATGGTATTTTGTAGATAGATTGGGTGATACTTTTAGATGGAAATCAGAAAACGTAAGCACTACAGAAGTTGAAAACCAGTTGATGGACTTGAAAGAAATTTTGCAATGTTGTGTTGTTGGAGTAAAGATTCCACATCATGAGGGTAGGTGTGGTTATGCAATTATTGAACCGAAAGATAAAAAAAACTTCAATGAGGCTCTATTTTTGAAGAAATTATCCAAACATGTCACTGAGAACTTGCCAAATTACTCACGTCCAAGGTTTGTCAAATTTTCTAACATCTTGACAAATTTCACACACAAGATTCCAAAGAAACAATACAGAAATATTAAACTTCCTAAAGGGGAAAACAATGATGAGTTGATCTACTGGTTAAACCCTGCCTCCAACCAGTATGAAGAATTAGATGAGTTAGAATGGTTGGCGATCACTCAAGGAAAAGCCAAGTTGTGAAATTCTTTCTTGTTGTTAGCATGTGATATCAATCACTCTATGGGTTGGGGACATGAGAAAGCCTTTATCTCGTGTTCGTTTTGTTCTCTGTGTTTTTATGTGTTTTTGTTTTTTTGCAATAAATAAAAGAGTGAATTATATAGATGAAGAAATAAAATAGAAGCTAAAACAAAAAATCTACCACCAGAAATAAATATTCTTACATGAAAGCAAATCTAGAAGTAAGTATTTGAAATTAAGGAATCACCAATTCATCAAAAAAAATACTTGTACAGATTATACACAGCTGAAAAGAAAACCACTGGAATAACATATATGCCAATCACTTCAAAAAAACTATTTACTTTCAATTCGCACTCATATTTAGGAAATTCACTTCCAAAATCACCTTTTTGGTAAAAATGATTCATCAATTCATCCTTCTGGTACCATTTACGGTTGAGCCATTTTTCAAAATAGGCCATGTTAGCCAGGTCTTCTTGTTCCGTCATCGATGCATCACCATATTTGAAATTTTCAATTTCCGATAATTCTGATTTCGAGAAATGGATGTGTACTTCTTTTGGACCCTTACCATGGAGAAAAATGTTTGGCATTGTGTACTTGTCCTGTGCAAATTCATCTTGTGTAATTCCACCATAACCTAAAGTCAAGTTGTAGATACAATTTGTGGTATCGGACAATTTTGATGTAGCAAAATACAAGCCCTTGACCCTTGGCAATAACACATTCTTTAATCTTGGAGTTCCAATTTTGTCACACCAATTATTAGACTTCTCCAATCTGTCTGTTGACATGTTAGTTCCCTCTGGAAAGAGAATTAACCAATGTTTCTGCAAATTTGCAAGCCAACCTTTTTTTCCCAAATGTCTTGAATAATGATCAATCTTGGCTAATTGGTCGGTCATGATTGATCTATCCTGTTCCCATCTTCTGGACAAGAATATAAAATTGTAATTTTTCATTCCATAACCCAATATTGGTAATTTTTTCAATGAATCCTTCATTATGATATAAATGTTGTTACCCATCCTATTACAATAAGCCAAAAACCATATATAGACCCAATCTATATAAATCTGATGGTTGGAAATGACAATTGAATTTTCTTCTAAATAAGTTTTTAAAACCTTACTTCCCATGAAGGATTGTTCATGTTGGAAAGCCGCATCAGGGACGCTTTCATCGTGTGTAATGATCAATTTGGTTGGTGAGGCATTTTGAAGAACAAAGACCAACATAACGATAAAATTTGTCTTTGTGAAATTCAACAGGATTCTTTGAAGCTCTTTGTTATAAAAAGTGAACAAGATGATCAAGAATTGTGCAGTGACGATGCTCAATGAGCCAGTGAGAAAGAATATTCCCATCAAACCCACTCTACACATCTGCCATATGGAAGCTTTAGGTGGTTGTTGTTTTCCAATGGATAGATCATCATCTTGATTCTTTTTCGTTGATTGTAAATTCATGATGAGATGAGATGAGTTTATTTTGAAAGTTGTGATGAGTACAAATTGCCACTTCCTAAAATCGGAGTCTGATGATTAGGAAAGAGTTTGTGATGACAACTAGCAGACCAAGTAGTTTCCCAGATATGAACTATATGTATTGATTCCGATGAATGATGCGATAATATATCATTAAATTATCTCTTTCTCTTTTATTTCAACCTCCGGATTATTTATTTAATAAATTTTATTGCGAAGTTTCTTTTGCTACCTGAGTCTCTTTGGGCCAAAAAAAAAATATATATATATATTTTTTAGAAAAAAAAAAGATAAGTTAGTTAGTTATGCTTAGATTCAACATTTTATTTCATATTTAGCCCAACCAGCCCAACACTAGTAGGATATGAAGGGCTTTGAATAATTCTCTATTCATCAAGATTGATTTTTCTTCTCTCACCTTATAAATATTGGATTGATCATTACAAACAATTACTAGTTCATCTTGCCTACTATTATTCCGTTTTTCTTCTCATCCACTATAATCCAAAGAAGTGTTATATATCTTGTATTATATGCGCCTCATGTATTATGGTAAGAAAATAGAGATTGAAGTGCGATGGAAATATAGTAATTACTTAAGAAGCTTTTATTTTTTTTGACAATTCTAATTCCTTTGGTGATGTTCATATTGGAAGAAGAGCTTCCTACCTTTTTGACCAAGAACCAATTGATGACCTCTATTTATTATGTAAATTAAAAAGAGTAGTGTTCTTTTGTCTATAGATGATATATATCACATGCATGTGATTGATTATATGTCACTAAGCGTATTCATCCATCGGAAAGTAAAAATGGATTTATCCGACGGTGATTTCAACCAAAGTAGCAAAAAGACAGAAAAATAAACCATTATCTGTAACAGCCAATAATAAGAATTATCAATCTCCCCGCCTTAGTGAACTAACTGCCTGTTCAGTTTCCGGGGTGGGTGGAGGGTACAAAAAAAGAGTAGAAAATTGTGGAGAAAAGATAGATAGATAGATGATGCGTTGGAGGAAACGGCGGGTACAACCTCCATATTTATTCCTAGCTTTCATATATCGATCACATTTATATTACTATTATATCAAATATCAAACAAAGCAAAGAATGCTTAGTGATCAGACTCACTTTACTTATATTCGATTTGTGTTATACTTCTTCTTAAATCAACATCCCCGCTGGTTCTATTAACTCCTGCTCCTCAAGCAAAAATTATTTTTTCATACATAAAACATTTTACAGCAAATTATCAATAAAAAAGAACTTACTTGATCAAAAGAACGTCCATAGATCGGCTAAAAAATTAAATTATTCAAGCTTTTGTTGCATTTTGACTACATTAACATAAATTAAACGGCCTGCATCTCAACGGATACAAACCACAGAAGCAACTTTGTGAATTTTTTGGCTCCAGGCATCACACAATGAGTGGGACTGCAGTTAATCGGGGACTCACGCCGCTGAGTAACAAAATTGGTCCGCCGTCCAATGAAGGTGAATCTGTGTTCTCAAATGACTCATTGGAGTCCTTTGATTCAGTTGCCAACGAACCACAACGGCCACAAGATACAGTTCATGAGGTTTATCAGCAACTGCTTAACCAATCATATACTCGTCCAAGAAATGAGACCCATCCTCATTCACTTTATAATGAACCAAAAATTGTTAATACCAACACGCACGGCTCATTAAGTTTGGCTCCAAACGACAATGATATGAGTAATACTAGTATTGGAGATTCTAATGGGATTTTTGGCTTGAAAAAATCGCTTTATGTCTCACGGAAACAGAGAAGAGGATTATTTGCCAATTTTTCACTTCTTCCAGAGTACGAAAATGCCAGAATGTACCCGAACAAGGTGAAATACTTCATTGTGTTTGTAGTTGCATGTTGTGCCATCACTGGGCCCATGGGTACTTCTATTTTGATGCCTGCGATAGACTCAGTTACTGCTGATTTGCATACATCTGTCACTGTGGTGAATGTCAGTGTTGGTATATATCTTTTCACTTTGGGGTTTTTCCCCTTGTATTGGTCCAGTTATTCAGAGGCATTTGGCAGAAGATCAATTTATATCGTTAGTTATATATTGTTCCTATGCTTTTCGATAGGTAGTGCCCTTTCAACAACTGTTGGTATGTTGATAGGTTTCCGTGTATTGAGTGGTGCCTCAGCTGCAAGTGTCCAAAGCGTTGGTGCCGGTACTATCGGTGATTTGTTCCCACCTCAGGAGAGAGGAAGAGCAATGGGTATCTACTATTTAGGTCCATTGGGTGGTCCACTTTTTCTGCCGATCATAGGTGGACTGTTGGCTGACACCTTGGGTTGGAGGTCAACGCAATGGTTCTTGGTAATATTTGCTGGTGGATGTTGCGTGCTGATTTTGATTTTCCTTCCAGAAACTTTGAGAAAGGAAGATAATAGAGAAGCCATAAGAAGGATATTAGCCCTGAGATTGAAACCAAGAGATATAGAGGAGAAGTCGGACCAATCATCTGATACCTATGATAAAGAAGATGCAGTGGAAGAAGATGATCTAAGGAGTAGTCTTCGAAATGACGAAGAAGCACAAAGGTCCTTATACAGACTTGCCACAAACCAATCATTGAGATCGATTCAAAGATCCTTGTACATGGATGAGGAAGAGATAGAAGCCAATGCACCCGTAGTAGATCCACATCTGCTGCCCTCTATATCAAGAGTACAAACAGATCGAAACAGTGAGTTTTTTGAAAAATTAAGAGAGCATAATCTAGAGAAATTGAGATCCAAGGTGGAAGAGTTAGAAAACTCTGAACTGCCAAAGTTGACAAAATGGGAATCTTTTAGGAAGAATCTGTACATTTTCACGTTAAAACCTTTAAAATCGGTGGTTTTCCTAAGATATCCTCCACTGTTTCTTGCTGTATTGTATTCGGGTCCCATTTTTTCATGCACTTATTTCCTTAACTTGACGCTCACGTATGCTTATTCAAGAGAGCCCTATAACTTTTCTGAAGTGATCGTTGGTTTGGTATACATCCCCAATTCTGTGACATATATCATAGCCTCAGTATTTGGTGGGCGGTGGACGGATAAGTTGTTGAAAGACTATGCTAACAAACATAATGGTGATATTGCTCCAGAGGCTAGATTCGGACCCAATGTGTGGTTGGCAGCTGCGCTTTTTCCCGTTGCCCTATTGATCACCGGTTGGTGTCTTGATCAAAAAACGCATTGGGTGGCACCTCTAGTTGGGACCGCTATCTTTGGATTTGCCAGTATGACAGTGATAGGCACAACTGTAACTTATCTTGTTGATTCATTACCTGGTAGAGGAGCTACTGGGGTGGCGTTAAATAATTTGATCAGAATGACCTTGGCAACAGTGGCTTGTTTTGTCACTGAGCCTTTGATCAAGGCTTTGGGAATTGGAGTGCTATTCAGTATCTTAGCAGGTTTAAGTGCTGTTGTGGCAGTTGTACTACTTTTCTTGAAAAGGAATGGCACTTATTGGAGGGAAACTTATGACTTGGCCAAGTTGTACGATTTATTAGATTGATTTGATATAATTCTGGGGAACTGTTTGTTGGTTGATTTATACCAATTACAAATATTCTTGTTGCTTTTTTCAATCATTTAGCCATAGGGTATTAAATTATTACTAATTACTTTTTATTATTTTTATTATTCTTATTATTATTATTATTATTATTATTACTATTATTATCATTATTATTATTATTATTATTATTATTATTATTATTATTATTATTATTGTTATTATTGTTCTTACTTATATCTATAATCTGGATAATTTTCACTAGACGAAAGCATCACTTCGAACTTAATTTCTCTCAGAATCAAAACTAATGAAAACTGAGTTGCGAAAAAAAGAAATTACAGAAAGGAAACTGTGTCTCCCTTATACAATCTTTTTGCAGATATTTCTTGACCCCTGGAGTGAAGTTTTCACCTAGATATATATCATATTTAACAACTAGATGAATATTTATATATACGATGGTTCCATTTTAGATTGTGTCTGCCTCTTTCCTTTGTTTTCCCCCCGTGATAAGATAAAAAGGCATAAAAAGATATAAAAAGAAAACAAGAAAAAGTGGAGAGCTCTGTGGCAATAATAATAAGAGCAAAACAAAGCAGGACCATCATCAGTTATAATCTATAGAGAATCTATCAAATGAGTCACATAAATACAATAAGAATTACTAATTTTGAATGAATATCATGATGTTCGCCAAACGATTTAGGGGCTAGATCTCTGAGCGGTTCTTTTACCACACAGTTTCCAAGAATATCCGACTAACTAGAGGGGTTAACTTTAGCAATATGTGATTTATATCGGTAAAAGACTTCTACTTAATTCTTGAATATTTCACGACAGTTAATATCTGGTACTTCGTATAAGTAAGCTGTAAGTTATCTGCACCCGCCTCGCATGAAGATAAACACAGACAGCAGAAACATTGTAACAGATAGCAGAAAAATTGTAAGCAAACAGAGGGGATAAAACCACACCAAATCAGATAGACTGCCACATAAATCTGTTGGTTTGTTGTTTGTTGTTTGTTGGTCACTATATCACTTATGAAGGTTGGAGAAATATTATCTATGATAGTGTGGAGATGCTGATTTGAATTTTCCATACCTCCTTTCTTCATCAAACAGACAACCTACCCTAATGATATGTTAAAATTATCAGTTCATCTCTTCCTCCCACCTCATCCCTATCTTTTCAACAAAATAGAATCCTAATTTCTTAAAATATACATGAATGCAAAACTATAAATTTAAATCTAAAGAGCGCACGAAATTCTGCGCAGAGTTGATACTTTATGTGTACCTCTTATGTCTATTTGGAATTTCCGATCACCATGCATTCCTCCACAAGAATAAACTTTCTTCAGTGTTTGTTTGTTTGTTTCAGTTTGCTCGATAGAGCAAAAGAGAATAAATTTTCATTATCAACGATATCCGGCCACCGTTTTTTTATCTTTTTATTTGTTTGACCAGTGTAACACAGTCCGTAGCGTGTCATTAGCGATGCATCTGCTTCGGTAATTAAATTGCTTTTTCTCTTGCCCCTCTATAATTTATTTTCATAGTGGAAAAGAAAAAAAAAACAGTAAAAAAGATGCAGTGGTCGGAATCGTCCCTATTCAGATAAAAATTAAATAAAGAGAATCCATTCCGAGTTATCACACCTCTTAGTTATATACCTGTATTTCAATATTTTTGAATTAATTGAACATAACATTCACATACAACTTTTAACAAGAACAAGGAAGATGATTTACAACATATCAAGCATTTACTTGTTTTATTTATTTTTAATATTATTTTTTTATTATTAAGAGGGAGAAACTTGTTCCTGCTGCTACTAGGCCGATTTCAAACAAAAGTTGTACCTGAATCATTACGGAAACAAGCTGTAGAAGAATTGTTCGACCGGACCGCTGTGTGGTTCTCGGAAGGGCATACATAAACATACATACACACATAAACATATATACACATATAAACATACATAAAACTACATCTAATCGAGCTAGTCCTGTGCCAATCTAGATGCTACATATTACACGTATTGTTGTGATTCAAGTTCTGGATGTTTACTTATTTCTCGAAAGAGACTTCTTAAGATGTAAAAAAAAAAACTTTCTCCCTCTCAACGTCGCGCATCTTACTAACAATTAATATTTTTTTCAGTATGAAAAAATGATTAAACTCATAACAGCTTTCACAATTGTATAATTGATGTTCTATTGTTCTTCTACTTGAGAAGTTGCATACATACATCTATATCAATATATCTATGTTCTTCAAATTTTGAGAATAGAAAAGTTTTTCAGGAGAAATGATAAGTGCGTCCGAGAAACAAGAAATTTTTCAACGTTCCATTCTAATACATAAATCCAAATATATAAGTAGCATTGATTCCGACACCTATACCAGACATGATTAAGGAGATTTACAGTGATGATACGAATTAGGTGGGTAGTGATTTAGCAAATTGCAACATTTTTTTTTTAAACTGACTGTTACATTACTAAATTTTCAATTACGACACTTTTCACTACTAAGTGAAAAAAAAGAAACAAGAGAGTTTTATAATTAAATTTGCTAATTTCCAGTGGAGAGTCTGTATTGAATTTGTCTTTGTCAGTCCCTGTCCGTATGTTTCGTCATATATATCAGAAATGTGGGTTAGTTTAATAGGTAAGTCTGCCTATTTTTTATTCAGTCCTCGCTCAAGCCTGTTCTGAAATAGAAAACTAGAGTGTAATAAAGCAATATTATGGCACGTAGATCTTAATTGTCGTTGTAAGTTCAACCACAAGATCATAAAAAATGGATGATTCGTTCTTCCTTTCTGTGACCAAAATTGAATAAGGATTGACTATTGAGTGATCAAAAGATCATGTGTATAGAGAGAGAGTGAGTAATGAATTTATTATTGTTAAAAGAATTTGCCTCACTTTTTTCGGTTAAGATTATCGTTTCGATATCTCCTCATCTTACATACATAAAAACATTTAGTAAATAGTTGTTGCTCACATTGCTTGGGGCAAAAAAGTCGTTTATTCCATGAATATAGATAGGTATAAAAACTGACCCTAAAAGAACAGAATAGCAGAGGGAGCATATATAATAGAACTATTTTAATTTTTCGAGCTAGATTTTCAGAACGGAAACCTCAAGTGGATGTTTTAAAATTAAACTTGTCTTATTGTGAACTGACTTAATAATCTGTTTATTGTTTTGCTCATTTAAATATTAATATCTGTACGAATGCATGGATTTATTGTATGCAACCATGTATATAATATAATACCTATTCAAAGCATTACGCACCTTATTTCTTTATTTCTAATATTTGCTTTGTTGAGATGAGGGTTAAATTTTTTTTTTTTTTTGTTCGAGAAGGGGTGGGTCAGAACAATAAGCCAGGTAGGTACCAGGTCTATTCTGGGAATAAGTGGTGCATCAATATGCATAATGATCTGCATATACTGTGCAGCTTAAAACTGGGGCAACATATTTATGACTGGGCATGTGTGTGTGCGTGCGTGTCTTTGTGTCTTTTGGTATGACCTTTTTTCTTTTTTCAAATATCGATGTCGTTGTGGGTTTTAAAATATATTATATATAAAGTAAACTCATTATCTATACCTCTTTACTTTTTGATCTTAAGTAAGAAGAGAAGATCCATTTATATCTAGATGACATCTTTGATTACTCAGTTTGTTGCATGATCTTCAGTGCACTAGCCTTCATCACTTGCTAACTTCGGGTAATTCGTCCTATGAAGAATTAAATTCCAACTTCCACATATTAATCAGCTCCACTCATTATTATCATCATTTCCTTCAGTATCCTCGATATTACTCGAGATAAATTTCGGGAAACAGATTCGTCAACCATAACTAGTTGGTCTCTCCTAATTTAACAATATCTATTGACAACACTCCGACCTCAGTATTATTATTATTGTTATCATCATCATTGTCAATATTAGAAAAATGAAAAGAAAAAAAAGTGAAGAAATACCGCCTTCTAAAGAATCATCATCCCCGTTGGAATCATCACCAAAAATGACAGATGTTGCATTTCCCATAATTCCCCCAATATCAATCAATGGGGATGTATCTAACACGAATAATAACAATAATAACATTCCAGAAAATAACTCAAAGTTGGTGCTCCCACCAATATCTTCATTGGCAGGTACTATGATTAAAGATATGAACCCTTCACATTATACACAGCAATACTCTCCACCAATTAGGACTCCAGAGCCAGACTCAGGTATCGCTGATAGGAATGATTTAAAACTAGAAGAAGAAGATACATCGATGTTTAATTTCAACGAGGCCAACGAAAGTACTTCTTCACTTGCTCCAGCATTACGAAGACACCTTCACATAAGGTCTGAACAGAGGAGAAGAGAGAGAATAAGTGATGGATTCCACCAGCTAAGAGATATAGTGCCCACCATTAGAGGTTCGAATGACTCCAAAGCATTAGTTTTGAAAAAAACTGTGCAGTATATAGAAAATTTGGAGTACGAAGTGAAGACTTTGAAAGAAATGTTTTACCAACAACAGCAGCAGCAGCAGCAACAACAACAACAACAACAACAACAACAACAGCAGCAACATCAACATCAACATCAACAGCAGCAACAACAGCAGCAACATCAACATCAACATCAACAGCAGCAGCAACAACAACAATACCACCATCAGCAACAACAACAACAACATGAACAACAACATATTCAAAACTCGATGATACCTCTGCAGTCTTCGGCTCAACACCAACAACAGCGTCAAGAATATCAAACTTATCCATCATTCTCATCTCATGTGGAAAGGTTCCCACTTCTGCAGATTGTGCCACAACCACCGGTTTCACAATCTCAAATAATTTCAGGACAGCAATATTACCCGCAGATGGGAGTTCCCAGTTATAACGTCTACGTACAGGTACCACCACCCCCACCCCCACCCCCATCTCTGTCTATACCGATACAACATCATCAACCTCAACATCAAAAGCAACAACCACATACTCAAATGAGCATACCGGGAATCATGCCAACTACTGTACATCAGGTTCCTCAACATGCTTTACAACATCTACAACAGCAACAAACAAGTCCAGGTCGATCCCATTCATACGTACCGAGTATGGAAGTAGAGACACGATTACCTAGGGCAAATGAAGAACTGATACTGATAAGACTGAATGTGTCCAATACCGAGTTGACAGACACTTCAGATGTACCGTCGCGGGCGCCTTAATGAAAAATCTGCAAAGTTTATACAAACAAACAAGTGAAAATGCATTCGCTACTAGCTTACTTAACTACTCGTCGCTATTTTTCCAACTTCTTTGCGAATAATATGGAAGAGACCGCTGTTCTAGTTTTTCAGTTTCGTTTGTCATGTTTTAGCTCATTCAAACTTGTTTTGACCTACACTATATGTCTTGACTCCTACACTTATACTGTTAGGGTTTTTCCTTTTTTTTTTTCTTAAGATAATCTGTTATTGTGACTTTTCTCCTTATTCTTTGTTATTATTATTATTATTATTATTATAATTATTATTATTATTAGTTATTATTGTGGTGGTTGAAACTCACATTCTTCCACGGGAAAAAGAAAAGAGAGTGAAAAAAAAGTGAAAAAAGAAAATTAATTTTCTCTTTTCTCAACTCTGACGAGGTATTATTATTTATTATCACTCATGGGGCACCCCAAGATTTAGTAGAAGCCCTCTTTTTTTCCTTTTAAAGATGAATCATTCTTAGCAAGGTTGTAGGGAGGCACAGTTTATTTTGACTTCATTGATTGGCGCTTTAGATGAATCTTGCGACCATTCCCTCAGTATATTCAAGAAAATAAGCATCTCATGCATTCGTAGATACATAAGTTGCTTAAGTTTTGGGTTAAGTCCCTAGTAAGGATAGTATGGCTCTCGAAATTCATTGACGCATTGAGTAAAGTCACTCGGTCAACCATGTGAAATTTGATATGCATGATGATCTATTTATTTAGTCTCCCTAATGAATTCATGTAATTATACAAGATAAGGTTTCCCACTTATATTTTTAATTCCTAAAATAGTCCTTTTTTTGTTCTTATGCTGCATTTGTGTACATGAAATGTCAATTTGCGGTAGTAATTCTTTAACTTTCTCCACTAGAGAAAGGATTCAATGTTTTTCCATTATACAAGTTTATTCACCGTTGACTCAAGATAAGAACTCTTCCACATGCTACATGTTGCTACTTGCTTATTTCCGATTGATGACTCAAAAAAATCCATCACAGAAAGGAGAAAAAAAACCTCTTTTTTCAAGTAAATGTCTGTTATAAGGTCTAGTACTCTCTTAAGTAATTACTTCTTTTGCTAAAATCATATCTCAGCCATATATATTGGTATATTGAGACACTACCTTTATTTTCTGTCTGATACACTTCTATTGTTTCAAACCTCATTTCGACTATTTTAGGTCATTGCCGCCGCTAATTTCGCTTGGGTCATTCCTGCTGCTAACATTTAATCGACAGACATAAGCGAACAACCATGGTATAAAAGCCACGATTATTCCTTTCTGATCGTAGTCAGAGTCCCTTTTTTATAGATTAGGAAGTTTAGAGAAGTAATACCAGAGCAACGCTGAAAACAATCTAACACAATTATCACTAATCAATCTAACAATGTCTATCTCAATAAATAACTTGCTCCAGCTAAAAAAGAAAAAGGTATCTATCCCCACATTAAAATCATTACAAATAGCTCGAATTCTCAATACAACAAAATTAAATTTTACCTTAAGCAGTTTATTTATACAAAATCACGATCACATCTCAGCTTTTGCCCCTAATCAAAATATCTTGGTTCATCAAACACATGGAATCGATGATCTCTAATCCCATCACCACGAAATTTGGTTGGGAACCTTAAATCTTCTGGAACCTCCCATTCTTCTACTCTGTTGTTGGTGTACAACTCTGTCACATCAATTGACTTACCTGGAACGATAAATTTACCAACTTGTAATTCGGTATCCGTTATGGTTGATCTGCTAATTCTGGCATATCCTGTTCTCTTCAACTTCTTGAAAAGGATATATTCACACCATCTGTCCCAATCAGATGGATCGATATCATGCATTCCAGATTTTTCACTCACATAAGTATTATAGTTTCCTTCTTTAGGAGTTACTACCAAATAACTCAATAATATCGTAGGTCTATTTGACGATTCCATAATCTCAGCAATTGCCAAACTTTGCAATCTACGGTCTTCAACATCTTCTTCCTGTCCACTGTGGAAAACCACAACATCAACTAAATCACCGTACACATCAAGAGTAGCATGAATGGCTGGTGCTAACTCACCTACTGGAGATGGCAAGAGGTGATGCGTCGAGTTTATTATTGGGAATTTAGAGAGCAATGCACATCCCCAGGTATGCTTGTTTGGACCAGGTCCATAATCAGCATACATTCCCAAGTCTTCTGCCAAATGCTGTGTCAAATCACGGTTTCCCATTATCAATCGTTGTGTATCGGACTCCAACAAGCCTACAATATCCAATTCTGCATCTCTTATCAAATCTCTCATTCTATACTCACTTGCCCACATATCATTGTCCAATCCAAAATGAATCGTCCAAATACCAGCTGTGATCAATTTCGATTCGGGATGGTAAGGTTTAGGCCTTTCGATATTAAATCTTTGGAAAGAGATAAAACTCGATAACGCAACAAGAATTATTAATACCCTAAAAGTCTTACCAGCCAACGCTTTAAACTTAGTTAACCATCTCTCTCCATCTGATGGCTCAGCAAATGCCTCGACTAAGGCTGTAATGTCGATTTGGGTATAAGATTTTAGTCCACCGGCTAGAAATAACGTAGAGAAGCCCAAGACAAGGTCTGTTCTTTCTCTCAAGATGGTTCCACCTGGAACAAAAGCATACGCAACAACCCAAACATGTGCAAGCGTCAACAACACGTTCATCAAAAATCCAGAGAAAAAAACCAATGCAGGCGAAAATTGGGAAGCTGAAATAAATATAACTGGAGTCATTGCCACGAGGAAAACAGCGTACGCAAAACCTCCGGCATAGCCAAGCCAACCATTGAAACTGTACAAGATAAAAGCTCCGAACGATCCCAAGCCAAAATATTTCCATGTTGCAACAGAAGAAAGCTTGGTAAATCCAAGATATATGCCTATTGCCATTGCCATCAAAGTTAAAGCTCCATGTGGAACTGGTAACGGACCATTAACGGGATATCCGTCCCAACACCACAAGATTATAGTTGAAGAATCAGTTAGCATTGAACTTAAGCTATACATCAACCCTCCAACACCACAACTGGCAAGGAACAACGAATTTTTCAGTTTCGGTTTAACAACGTTCGCCAAAGTGGGTTTAGGAGTGAATATTGCTCCAAATATACCAATGATCAAGCCTGCCAAATTGTAACCTCCATTTTCCTCATGCATGATGGGCCAAATGGGATTGTTGGTCCAGAACATAAATTTTGAGATTGAAGATAAGAGCAAACCTGTTGTAAAGGTGATTGCGTAGAATCTCAAATTAAGAAAATTCTTGTTGGACGAGTGACCCAAATAAGAGATATCACTGGCAAGAGATGATACCATCATGAACGACCCCACTGAGATTGCTAATAACCTTGAAGCTGGATCCTCAATCCTATATGAACCAACGGCAGATATAACAGCAATTAATCTGGGAATTGCTGGCCAGTAAATAAACAGTTTTCTAATAAAGGGGACAGCCAATATTATAGGCGACAACAAAGTCAAAATAACAGTTTCGTAACCAGAGATTCCCATATACCACAATGGGAAATGCCATATGCAAAGAAATAAAGACGTTACTATTGACCAAAACATGAAAGAATTGATGACATTAACTGTGAATTGAAACCAACCAAATTCATTTTCACGATTGATCTTTTTCTTCAAATTCAATTCAGTTTCTTGAACTATTTTCTTAGCATTTGGCACATTGTTATTAACTGTTTGAAAATTAATAGCATTATTTGCAGTGGTAGATAATTCAATTGATATATCTTTGAAGTCAACTATTGTCCAGGCATCAAAGCCAATGTCCAACAGAATCAAACCCCACTCGATATATGCGTAATATGAGTACGCACCTGGAACCCTGTGGACTTTATGTTGAATAAAAAGATAGACCAATGGAAAAAGAGAACCGAAAAACACAAAACTGGTGTTTCTTCTGTTCCTTCTTAATGGAGTCCCCTTTGGGGTCAATAATGTGACACAAACATTCCATGGAATTGTCAACAATATATAACTGATCATGAAGATATCGTGAAAGTCGTGATCATCAGTAGAAGTAATATAGACCCACCCTCCACAGGTTACAGTTCTGATGATCCCAGATATCAGTCCGATATTGTTCAATTTTGAACCCTCTTGATATAATCTCAAATAACAGATCAGTATTAATAAAAACCTCGGTCCAGCAGTCAACGCAATCAAAATTTGAAATATCGACCTCTCCGGGTATCTGTCCCCAATTGTAGCTGAAACACTAGGAAACCATTCATCTGGATAACCATAAAAGGAGTTCTCAACTATTTTGTAGTAATGGAGGTATATCCCCACTACAAGTGCAACAAGAAAGGCTGAAGTTGCACAAACTGTATGAGCATATGCTATCAAGACAGCATTGAATTTGAGTATTGGCTTCTCTTTGGAGCTCATTTTACTCTAGCAACTTGAACCTCAGAAATTTTGGGCTCAACCTGACCAAAGAACTTTTCCGTTAAGTGGAACTGAAGGACGCTGGTAAGGCAATTAGCGAAATGTGAAAAGTGTAAACTATGAATAATCCTTCAATTGAAATGTATGACACCCATGCTTTTTTTTTTCTTAAAAGAAAAGTAAAATGTCGTGTATTAATTGAAGAAAAAAAATCTAATTCTGTTGTTTTTCGTCAAATTAATCAAGCAAAGACTAAAAAGGGTTTAATTAATTTTAATGGAAACCATTAAAAAACCATCAATCATCAATCAGATAAAACAGAATGAGAGGTATGTGGCAATCTATTTATCAAAGCACTTTGAAAGAATCATTGAGCACTAACTGATTTACAGGCACCCTTCTTCCAGAGGATATACACCCAGACAAAGATCATCAGAGATCTCCAAATGTCTCGTTTGACGAGATTGATTACTCTGATTCAGAAGCTTTGAGACAAGCACAAGTCTCTATGCTCAACGAACAATTTGTTAGAATTTCAGCTTTTAAAATTATGAGACGTGCGATGGAGGCATGTTACAAGACCGCAGGTGTTAACCATTTGGAAGATTGCAGAGAGCTCAGAGAAAGATACATGAGAGAGCTTCCTCGTGCTCAGATTACAGGGGTCTTGGGTTACCAAAGAAATGATCCTACTAAATGAACTACTAGTGTTCATTTATCTTTTCTAAGAATATCAGTGGTTCCGTATTATGGTTCAATCTATTCTTCTATTTATTCTTTATTATTTATTCTCAATTATTTATTTTATTTATTGATTAATCTATTATTTACTTAATGTATTTATCAAATATCAATCTTACAATCCATAAATATAGTTACTAGGTTTTAAGACTCAATTACTTCTTCAACTTTGTTTTATACCATTAAAAGAAACATGATTCTATAGTGTAACGGCAAATTTTCTACTCAAGTCAGACTAGACTATCTAAAAGCTAAAAACGAAAGGATAACTCTGTCGCAGAACCCATGAGTGATTTTTTTTAATCAAGAGGTGACACATTTTATCTGTCTTTATCATGTTAAACTTCATTCATTCTGATAGATATAACGTTTTTTGGTAAACTTCTTTTTTAAAATAAGTTGACCAGACAGTACAATATAATAAGTAAGTACAAAGAAACGAAAATGGCCAAACTATTTTTGCTGCCTCCTTTGAACTCAGTCAGGGTAAAAGTAAACAACTCATAGATTTCTGCAACAGCGAAAACCATGGAGTATCTTTGTATGGCAACATACAAGCTAATGCACCATGTAGGAACTTAGTGAAAGATGCAATGTATAACGTACAGTTTGAGCTTTCGGTGAATTCCATTTTAAACGAGAAAAGAAACATTTGAGGCGTGAGTGAATATGTGTATGTGATTCGATTGGGAGACATCAATATATAATCATTTTCGTCCCTGTACGCCTCTAACGACGCCTCTATACCATTTCAATTAATATAACGATCTAAAATAATTCATCAGTTCCCCTAAGCAATATAGTTGCATTGGAGTAGATAAAGTGTTCGGAGAAAATAAAACTTAAAAAAATGTTCTAATGCAACTTCCGCATAGTGAGAACAACTGATTACAGCAAAATGAGCATGTCTTGCCTGTCCTTCTTTCTCCAATACAAGGAGTGGAAGCAACAGAATTTTATAAGGAACTCATTAAACACCACTCCAATGGTTCGACTAGCTTTGTCTTTGTCCTTTTATGGGCTAAACAATCAATCATACTCTCTAAGTATCCCCATTTCGAAGCCCAACTCCGTTTGATCGGCTCATTTTCAGTTTAACCCTTTAATTTTTTCCAAATAAACTAAAACACAGACACTCTTATCTTCTTTCATCGTAGAAAGAAATACTAAACGGTTTGCTCATTGCAGGTCCGTATCATAAAAGTGCCGTTCGATTTTAGAAATGAACGTTCTCTCGTAAAACCAGATAGGGGAAAAAAAACTTTTCCAACTTACTAACATCAATCCCTATTGTTCATTTATGCAGGAAGCGTACTAGGATGATGTTAATACTAATGGGCAAAATTCGGGACTATTACTGGATGGGGTAGAAAAAAACCGGGAATTTATCTTGATATGATATGATCAGTTTCCCATTAAGAACTTCTTGAAACATTTGGTTCAATGATTTTTATAGAAAGATGTTCGAGAGCAATGAAAGTCTATTTTTCTTACTATTGTGGTTGTGTTATTTGACCTTTGCCCATCATGACATTCTAAGAGATGGCGAGATCAATGCATTTTCTGTATCGTCTTATTTTAGTGTTTTTCCTACTGAAAAGTAACAGCATTTTTTACTGCAATGCATTCTGCAATGAAACTTGCAATGCCAATTTATTTAGTGGAGAATAATAGGTCCAACCGATCCGATAAAACACTTGCTTGCTCTTTTTCTTTTTTTTTATGACTATACACCCCACCCCAGCATTACTCAAGAATTCTAAATCTGAAAATCTAATTTCGAGAGCTATAAGGACCACATCACATCAATCAAAATTACACACTTATTTTATTTATCTATATTGCCCCAGTAAGTACAACAATAAGAAAATGATTTGTTAATCAACAGCTATGTCAGTAACTGATCATCCAATCAGTTGATTACGTTTTTTAATTCAAGATCTATTACCTTCTTTTTTAGTCTAAATTTTCCAGTTTTTATTCAAAAAATATACAAAGATTTATTACTCCTGAAAAACTCGAAGACATTTTTGTGGATCTTTGTTATATCTCCTTCGTCAAGTCTTTCCTTGAAATGCAACATTTCATTCAATTTGGCAACTTTTGGATCGTCAGCAAGATCACCATTTGCATCTTCAAATGAATTATCATCTTTCAAGAAGAGAATCAAGTAGATCAAATCGGCATAAGTTAATAATCTTTTTTGAATCATCGACTTCTCATCGAGCTCGTTGTGTTCGTCATTTTCACCTCCAATTTGATCAACATTGACCGATCTAACTTGTACATCATTCAGCGATTCTGTCAACTGGACTAAATCTTCATCTCTTGTCTCAATTGTTTCTGCTGCAGAGCTTCGTTTCTTTGGTGAAGCTTGTTCCGATACGACGGGACTCAAAGCATTTACTGCATTATCTATTGATTGTGTGACAGGAGCTAAATCTTCCTCAGTATTAGGATTTACTTCCGACTTCTCTTCTTTTGGTGAAACTTTTTCCAATTCGACGGTATCCAAGCTGTTGTTATCTTCACCATTTGCAGGTACCTTGACTGGAATGTTCAGTTCTACCGTCATTTTCTCAACAACCTCCAGTCCTTTATTTTTCTGCTCAGGAGACTGTGTTTTCTCAGACTGATCATTTTTCTTCTTCTTCTTTTTATTTTTGTTGTTCTTTTTCTTTCCTTTTGTTAAATGTTGGTCAGTGTCCGTATTTTCAGTCTCAATAATAGTCTTTGCTACATCTATCTCAGAATTAGCATTGTTCGTGGATGTCTCATCGTCATCTGGTGGTGACTTTAACTCTTCTTTTTCACTTACAGTTGATTTCTCAACAGCATCACCAA
Source organism: Nakazawaea wyomingensis (assembly GCA_030567715.1). Taxonomy (NCBI): domain Eukaryota; kingdom Fungi; phylum Ascomycota; class Pichiomycetes; order Alaninales; family Pachysolenaceae; genus Nakazawaea; species Nakazawaea wyomingensis. The sequence goes on from JAJLSQ010000033.1 coordinate 100,002, forward strand.
TATTTTCCGAAGGATCAATCAAACTTTCCAATTGGTTTATAAGATCCGATACCAAACTATCAATGAATTGCGAAGTCAAGGTATTTGCTTCCTTAATTTCTAGTATATCTCTGTTTTTGCCATCTTGTAAAATAGACTCACTGAGCTTGTATATTTTAAGTACTAAATTATAAGAAGGCTGGACTGGTAAGGACCTGTCTTCAGAAATTTTGTCCCACAAGATTACTTCATGTTCCTCTGTGTGGTTTTTGAATCTATTATTCAAGTCCAACTTGAGTTGTTCAACAAATGGCTCAGCTAGTTTTTGAATCAATGGCTTGAGGATTCTCATCACTGTATCTAAATATTTGTTTGATTGAGTTAATGCTGTAATAGCCAGAACGGTTTGAGCATTAGATGTATCCAATTCGTCTTGTTGTATGAAAAAATCCACAATTTTTGGTTTGCGATTCAAAGCTATCAAACACCTCAATAAATTTGATGCCAGCGATGAGCTTTTAACACCTTGATCAGCTATCTCGTTCAACTTATTTGTGAAATTCTCTTCAATCAGTGTAACATCCTTTTGGATTTTATCCAATGAACAAGCATATATATCTTTGATTTGGGAAGATATCCTATTCCAGAAAGATTCATCGTCAGAATCATCTATGCTCAATACCGGTTTGAGGATAGATGAACTCAATTTCAAAAGATCCTTAGTTGTGTTGGATAAAGAATTTATGTTCCTGAATAATTCGTCAATGCTGAGTAGTAACTGTTTGTTCGGACCCACTAAATTGGATGCCGTTTCTGATATGCTCTGCAAATAAAGCTCAACATCTGATAAATCCTGCTCATTTTTCATAAAGAGACCGGCTGTAGAAAACCCATTCGATTGGGACTCGTCTTTTTGCAGGACCGCTAATATGTTACTTGTGATTTCCTTATAGTCTTTAATCTGATGATCTATTGTATCCAAGAATTCTTTATGCCACTTGTTGAGTAACACTTCCACGAGTGATGTACCATCGTTTAATTTGAGTTCAACCAATGAGGTGAAGTGTTTGAATCCAACCAAGATGCTCAAAATCTTTTCAACTTGATTGACTAGTTCGCCTTTTTCAAATTTGATTTCTTTCAAATAATGTTCACTTACTTTGAGTTTCCATTGACTTAATTGTTCCTCTACGTTATCACTCGTCAAGCTCTTCAAATCAGAAATGGTTTGCGGGAATTTGATGTCCACCAGGATATCATAATCAAAAATCCAGTCCTTCCATTTCGTTATATAGGGCAAATTGAACCAACTCTTTGGATTTTTGCGAGATGAATTATTCAAATGTATTGTTCTGGTGGCTAGTATGACTAGTTTCGTTCTGCAAAGGTTTACGTAACTGATTGTGTTGAATAAATATTTCAATGAATTTTGAAACTCGTATTGATTTATGTTAAATTTTTGAAATTTTACAAATCTTCCCATAAGAAATGATTGTAAAACTTCAACAGGTGATTGTGTAGTCAAGATCAACTGCGAGTTTAACAAGTTTAGCACAAGTTCATTTTCACCATCAACAACCAAATTTGTCAACATATACTCAATCTTAGACAAAAGATCATTCTTGAGTAAGTCGTACCTCTTCAATAAGAAAATGTTTTCACGAAGAGTGTCTGAAAAAAACATGTTGATCATAAATATGAATATGCAGATATCAACCAACTGTTCACCGGCATCAAAATGATCTTCCTCATCGTTCAATTCTTTGTTCCATGTATCGAATTCTTTCACCAATTCCAGAACTTGATAGCATAACCCATTCAAATCTTCTAGTAATCGTACGGCAATTTGTACCAGATTTCGCTGTATCAAATCTTTTCTTTTAAGATTTGTAATTGATGTATGAAGTTGATTCACCCCAGTTAATGCTTTTCCTCCGTAATTAGAATTTTTAAAAATCAACTTTGTCAAACTGGAATCCTGTGTCTGTACCAAATCATTCATTGTAATTATATTGTCAGCTACATTCAACAAATCTCTATATTTGCTTCCAACAAGATTGCGTAATTCTTGTTTCTTGTTAAGTATATCATTATTAATACGATGGTTCAATTGAACCAATTCTTGTACCGAGTGATCAGCAAAAATTTGGGATGATGACGAGATCGATTCAATATCAATCGGGGACAGTTCAACTACCATTTGTCTTTTTTGGTGGGGGCAATGAAGGTCAGCAAATTGGGATTGTACAATGCCTGACAATATTATTGTAAGATGAATGAATTGTATTACTCTAAATGTGTGTGTGTATTTTGTTTGTTATTTTTGTTCACAGTTGAACTTTGCGTGTGATTAGAGATCTGTAAATTATAAACGACCAATTTTTTTTTTTTTTTAACTCATCCATCTGTCCTCTGGGGTAGGAAAAAGGAGCAAAAAAATTAGTCAGAGAAAGAATTATCTAGCATTATCAGAAAGATCTATCTTTAAAATCAATATATCGGTTTTCTCAACAAGTCTTGCTCTGAAATGATTTCTAATACAACCTATGATTTCAATAAATCACTGCTGCCTTCACTTAAAGGCGATCGGGTTTTGAAGTCAAAGAGTTCGAGACCCCGGAGAACCAAAACAGGATGTCTCTGTTGCCGGAAAAGAAAGAAGAAATGTGATGAGACATTCCCACAGTGTTCCGCTTGTAAGAGAAATCTACTAAAATGTGTGTGGCCTGTGGGCAGAGAGGAGATGTTGAAGGCATGCGTCAAGGATAGGAGACAGATATCAGAGAAATTCAAAGAGGAAAATCAAAAATTAATGGATCAATTAAAAATGACATCTAGTATATCACCTCAACCGATTGTGAAAAACTCGGATCTAGTGAATAACGATGCTAGATTATCTACTCATATGTTGGAAGATGATTCGGGGACATTTGTAATAACCGTCCCAAAAGATGGTGACAATGCTAAGACCAATCTGCAAACCACTACATCAAACTCTCGTTGGATTGTGAAGAGTCCAATTATTCCTCAACATTTTGAGATACGCAGAAGTTCGGTGGTATCGGAATCTTATAGTGAAAATGAGGAATTTGATCCGTCAGACTTGGATGGTGAAATATCTTCATCTGGACCAAATACTCTCTCACCAGATTTGATACAGATTAAAACTTTAGGTGAATTGGATTCGGATCCATATGGAGATTATACATTGAATAACAGTAGAACATGGATACCTAATGCCAATTTGTCGAGTGATGAAGCTTTTTTGTATCACTTATTTGTCACACAATTCATGCCTGCTATATCACCTTTACATAGTCATCCACTGTTATCACCTGGTGCCATATGTATTCCACAAGTGGTATATTCCCCCATCCTAAGAAGAATATTTCTCAGTGCTGGTGCTGTCTTCTTGGGGAATAAGATAACAGATTTTAAAGATTTTGGATTTGCAAACTACTTGAGTTCAGCTCAAATGTTTCATGATCTTTTGAAAACTGATTATGTGAAGGGGGATGAAGACTGGTTGTTAGTGGCATGTTCAGTTTTCATTCTCATGAATAGATCTTCAGGGATGCCAGCAACGTCACTTGCCAAACACATTGGAGTATTCTACAAGATATGGACAAGGAGAAGATTAATAAATAACGAGAAACAGAAACAAAATCCCCTGGGAGTTATCATGAAAAGACCGGTAATACCATTGGAAAGAAATTTGATTGAAGGATTTATCTTCAATTATTCAGTAACCATTTTGATGTGTCAAAGGAATGAGATATTCAGGTTACTTCCATCACCATTTGAAATCTTTGATAATGAAGAAATTTTTCCAGATTTGCAACAACCCATCTATGATGGATGCGTTGTACCTTGGATGAACAATCCAATAGTTGGTAGTGCATTAAGTTGTTACATTCTTGCGGCAAAGCTGTCATGGTTATGCCGTTTGGAACTCCCCTTAGATGATCACAATTATTGGAGATGTTTACAGATAGCCAAGGAAGTTGATGAGTGGAAACCTGCAGTATTACCAGAATATTTACAATCGGCGTCGAATTATATCTTACTCAAGAACAATATAAGTGTTGCCATTATCATTGCCAGACTGACAGATATATTGGTGAAAAAAATGTTATGTCCACAACTCACATCCACTGCCACTCCAATACAACTGAATGTAGAGGCAATCATCAATGAATTAATCAACATATCAATCTCCTCCACTGAATGCTGTCTACCCTATTGGGGGATCTTGGTTGCTGGAAGTGCAACCATTAACAAAGAACAGATGGATTTTTTCAAGGAGACAAACCGGAAAATGGCCTTGGTATTGAATAGTAAAGTGGTAGTACAACTGAATAATTTCCTTAACAAGGTTTGGGCAATGAATGCCCTTAAACAGGGATTAGGTTTTGAAGCTATCTTTGACTCCGACGCCATGGATGAATTAGTCGTGTAGCTAAGCAAGACAAAATACAAATACAAACAAAAACAAAACGCGTCGAATTGGAATTCAGGGGCTGGCTGGCTGGCTGGCTGAGGATGAGGGTGAAGGTGAGTGAAAAGGGCACAGATTGATTGTCGATTATTTTTATTGAGTTGTGTGTGTCTCTTTCACCAGCGCAAAACAAAAAGGCAAAAAGGCAAAAAGCAAAAGTAAAAGTAAGAAAAGGTGCTGGTGATTAAAGGACAAACTAAACAAACTAAACAAACAAACAAACAAACAAATAAAATCAAAAAAACAAGAAGCAAAAAAGCAAAAAAATTTGTCTGCTTTTACAATAAAAAAACAATTATTAATAACAAGTATCCTTTTATTTCATTTCATCTTCATTTCCAGTTATATACACAAATATTACTTATCTTCACTTTTTGATAGTTATTTCTTTTATATTTGTGTTTTCTCATCTGAAAGACTCTTTCTTCTAATAATAATACTTCAATCACCCGCTATAACAACACTATAATGGCTGAAAAAAGAGATGACGGGAACATTGGTGTTCCAGTACACACCCCAGCTGTGTCTAATTCCATAGTCAACTCTGCTCCAATTTCAATTCTGTCATATTGTATTGCATCCATTGTTATGACTTTAACAAACAAGTTTATCTTGTCAGCCTATAGTTTCAACTTGAATTTTTTCTTATTGGCTGTTCAAGGTATTGTTTGTGTTGCCGTTATTGGTACTTTGAAATCATTTGGAGTCATCACGTATAGAGAATTTAACAAAAGTGAAGCCAAGAAATGGTTCCCAATTGCTGTATTGTTGGTTGGTATGATCTATACCGGTTCCAAGGCTATTCAATTCTTATCTGTTCCAGTCTACACCATTTTCAAAAATTTGACAATTATCTTGATTGCCTATGGTGAAGTATTATGGTTTGGTGGTAAAGTTACGCCTATGGCTTTATTTTCCTTTGGTTTGATGGTTTTATCGTCGGTCGTTGCGTGTTATGGAGATAAGAGTGATAGTTCAACCGAGATATCATCAAACTTGAATGCAGGTTACTTTTGGATGCTTGCCAATTGTTTCTCATCTGCTTCATTTGTATTGGTTATGAGAAAGAGAATAAAGTTGACCAACTTTAAAGATTTCGATACCATGTACTACAATAACATTTTAAGTATTCCATTATTGTTACTTTGTTCACTTATCTTTGAAGATTGGTCTGCAGAAAACGTTGAAGTTAACTTCCCAGCTGATTCCAGATTTGCAACTATTTCCGCCATGCTCATCAGTGGTGCATCTGCTGTCGGTATTTCATATACTTCTGCTTGGTGTGTCAGAGTTACTTCATCAACCACATATTCAATGGTTGGTGCTTTGAACAAATTACCAATTGCCTTGTCTGGTTTGGTCTTATTCCCAGCCGCCATTAACTTCTTTTCAGTCAGTTCCATCTTTGTTGGTTTTGCTGCTGGTTTAGTCTACTCAGTTGCCAAGCAAAAGCAAAGGGCTGAAGAAGCTAAGGCTTTACCAAAATAGAGAAATTAAGAATCTGATTTACAAATAGGATAGTATTCTTTGGGGGTATAATAGAACACACAACCAAAAAATCGTTGTTTATCTTCACATCTTTTCTTTTTTCTTGTATCGTGGTTTTTTTTTTTTTTTCAAGATCCGTCTAGAGTTGAAGATTACCTTTCTATTTTATCATCAGAATCCATTCAATAGAAAAGGCAGTAGATATGGTTGGTTGATAGTTGGGAAGCTGTATGGTGTTACAGTACAAATAACAGGCTTGATCATTTCTATGATTTGATCTGGCCATCTCACATTCACTATTCTTTTGTATTTATCAGGCTCACTTTATATAATAAACTAACATTAAACATTAACAATCAAAACATTTGAAATATCGATCTATGTATAGTAGTTGATAAAGTTTTTTTTAACGATCGATCTAGCCAGAGATTTTTAGTACTCTGTTTTGCCTGCGATTGTTGTGGGCATGAAAAAAAAATGCACTTGGGGGCAATTTAAGAAACCCACATTTTTTTTACCGATTTCGAGTTAGGAGGATATCAATGATGTGAAGATGACAAGCATTTTAGAAATGAATTAGACCGGTACAGGTGGAGTTCTCTGATCTAGCACTGTTTATTCAGTTCTCTCTTGTTATATACTACTCTGATGTTTCCAAATCTATACGATCAAACGGGGCAAAAGAGAGAAAGAGAGATAACCTAATATGCTTAAATCGATAGATCTTCCAAAAAAAAAAATAATAAACACAAGAATGTTGTATGATTCTGGCGTTCTAGAGATTTATTTTATTAACCGGGCAAGTTAAAGATTCGAAAAAAAAATGTACGTAGGGGTATATTGTGAGTTGAGCTGACTAGCCACCACCAGATAGATATTTTTCATCCTTTTTGTAATATACTAGTAGTTTAAAAGGTTGACAGATCTACATTTACTCGAGGGACTTAATTGATTTGATCCAATGAATATAGGAGAGAAATGGACGATAATCTCTCCTACTATTATTACTGAAATTTTAGAAAAAAAAAAGGGCATAAAGCGAAATTAAGTTTGTTCCCCTCGCTACTAAAAAGAAAAAACCGGCTGGTTGACAACTTCATATGTAAATCATTGCTCTCAATGATCGATATATAATGGATGGCTTAATAAGAAGGTGAGCACTTATGCAGTAACTATACAGTCAGTTGACCTCGATTTAAGAGATTTAAGGGTTGATAAAGAAAGTTGAGTTTAACAGAATATATAGTAGTAAATGGTTCCTCCATCAAAGGATATTATAGATAGTCGCTTAGTTAGTTTTTTTTTTTTAATTAGATAGATAACAGGATAGAGATAGACAGAGAGAGAACGATCGGATCTGCGCTCGAAAAGAGTAGTGTAAACAGTCAAAATTGATTTGGGGTCTCGTCTCGGCTTTTTCTTTATTCCTAACACAAAATATGGGCAATAAAAAAAAATTCAGTCAAGAGACGTTGGGCGTCAAATTTTGGTGTTATGTTTTAGAATTCCATTTAGCAGCGTTTATGGAAAATGGAAGAAACTCCTTGATTAATAGATCAATGGAAGACTGGTATAGACATTGGTAGACTATCCAAGAGATGAGTCAATGCAAAGCTCCCTTATCTTGGGCTTGAATAACTTTCAATTCTACTCTGTAGTGACCCAAACCAAAAAAGAAACAAAAAAACAAAAGCAGAAAATTATCGTTCTACGGAATTCGGTGATTTAGGCAGGTACGAAATCTGAAAAGGGCAGAGGAGGGCAGGGCAATTGATTAATTGCAACGATACGATCGATACATTAGAGAGATCTCCAATAAAAATAATCGTCATTGCACGGCAAATTGTTACTGATCTTAAAATGTCATCCAACTATTTACTTTCTGGTCTTGATTTTGGACCCCAATTCTTTTCTGGATTCTGTTGAAATCTAAGTATCTTGTCATGCCTCAAATACTTTATTTTTTTGGATAATTCATTGGCATCGAATTTGATCAGTTCCAGATCAAACTGTTGACGATGACGATCCATACCAGTACCAATCTTCTCATTATGTAATATTCTCCATCCAACTGTTTTATCACCTAATTTCTTACTTGGTTTTAATCCTTCTTTATCCATCCATTTCTTAAAGATCAACCATATCAATTCCCATGGTGCATCGGTCTTGATTGCTGAAGCGCTTGCATGAGTCAATGATGCATTGAATCCAGAATTTCCAATGGCGGCAACAACATCGTTTATTGGTGGCGAGGTCATTCTCAACACTGATGATATCGTCGAAGGTTTGAAATAAAATGGTGATTCCAATTCAGACTTGGCTAATGTCACCATTCCCTTAATTCTAGGTAAAGTTCCATAAATGTCTTTATCCAGCTTATCTGCAATAGAAAGTATTTTTTCTAAAAACTTCTCATTGTGTAACTCTCCACCCCACATTGGACCAGTCAAATGATGAACTGATCCACAAAATTCACAAGTTGGTCCACATGGAGGTCCTTGACTCACTTTGAAATTATATCTGTTTTGAACGGTACTACCCTTTGGATTGAAAATTTTCCTACCCAATGGTTGATTATGTGTAGATCCACAACCGGCACATGCATAAGTTATCATTGTATTGGACGCCAATTCTTTAACCTTGATTGGTGAGGTTTTCACTTTGATAAACAACCTGACATAAAAATCAATTGACAAACTCAATTGTGGTTCAATAGTCTTCTTGTATTTGGCAGCTGTAGTGGCAATCATATTTAATACAACTCTTAAAGCACTTTCATGAGTCAGATCCCCCCAAAGATTAGTTCCACCGTACAAGGCAAAACACTTTTCAGGGTACCCATTCCCAGCCAATACTCCAAGATCGGTGCATGTTACCAACAAGAGCCCATCATCCTTAATCGACTGGATGGCACCATCTATGAAGGGGGCCGCTGTTCCATATGGATCCAAATCAACAACATGAAACAGAGATTGTTTTTGAGACATATACAAGATGGCATCACCTTCATGGCCAATAACTTTATCTTCCACTTCGTTGTATTTTATATTTTGATTTATCGATTCCACAGCAGAAGGTGAAAAATCATTTGCTATAACTTTTCTAACATGTGGTATTTCCTTCCCATATCTTATAGCTCTCAAACCGGATGCACTCAAGGCTTCCAATATATCTATCCATGGCTGTTGTTGTCGTTGTACCTCATTCTCGTTAACTGCATCTCTTTTCTCTGCCTCAACAGTAGTGGTAGTTATTGTTGTTGTTGTGGTGGTGGTGGTAGTGGACGTCGTCTCATCGGCGGTTTCGATCTTGGCTTCTTGATCTTGTTGATCTATCAATTCTCCTTCTGCATTTCTCTTCTTATTCTTCTTCTGATTTTTCAGCAGCCTTTTTTCCAGTATTTCCTCTGTTTGTAATTGACTCCATGCTTTTATAGCCATGACACTCAAGTCTCTGTTGAATTGTTGAATAGGATTGTAGAAAACTTTATCAGCCTTGGGAAATAAGATCGTTGCTTCTCCTTCTTTTACCAAGGTAAAATCGTCAATCTTAAAGTTTTTTTCAGGTATACTAGTGGACATCTTTGCAATACGTCTTGTAGAGTTCCTAATAGATGATTTGAGCAATCGAAACTGGATTAACATAAAGGTTTTGCAAGATGAGATGGCTTTATCTCTATCTCTTTCACACTGACAAAAAAAATTTTCAAAATCTTTTTTTTTTTTTTTTTTTTTTTTGATTTTACATTTAGAGAGAGAAAGAAGAACATACATAATAATATACAAGATAGAAATCCATCCCGATATCAAAAGTAATATCTGTAGTAAATAAATTAAGATTCTTTATACTTAAGTGTTCAATATTGTCAGATTCCTTCATCTTTAAAATCTTGAGTTCTCTCTTCATCCTATGATTTAGATGATCAATGATAAAATCATCTCCCTCTATTTGCAATTTTCTTTTTTTTCTGATTTTAATTTTGAAGGAAACTTGAAAAAAAAAAAAACACAGAATGTGATGGTGGCCCGTATAATATAATAAGTAACTTTCAGAATTGTTGAATGCACGAGATATTTCGTATTCCCTTAAACCAACTTCTGAGATCGTTAACAACATATCGACATTTTTCCGCAATGCCTGAGTTGTTTAAGAAACGAACTATTCATCCCGAAATCAAATTGAACAATACAGAAAGTAAGATCAAAAACTTACTCAATGGGTTCTGTAATCATTATAACAATCAGGCTGGTTCCAATGCTGCAAGGAGGATAGAACTCAGGGTAACTGGTGGTTGGGTGAGGGATAAATTATTAGGTGATGAGAGCAACGATTTGGATATTGCCATAGACCATTTATCGGGAGAAGAATTTGCTGAAAAATTGATGGAATATATATCGGAGAATAAAATTGATGATGGGGAATTAAAACTGCATTCTGTGCATAAAATTGAAAAGAACCCTGAAAAATCTAAGCATTTGGAGACTTGCACCACTAAATTGTATGGATTAGATATCGATTTTGTTAATTTGCGAAATGAAGAGTATACAAAGGAAAGCAGGATCCCCAAAATCACGTACGGCACACCAACAGAAGACGCCTATAGACGTGATGCTACGTTGAATGCTCTTTTCTACAATTTAACCACAGGCAAAGTGGAAGACTTCACCGGCCGAGGCATAGAGGACCTTTCCAATGGTATCTTACGGACACCTTTATCTCCATATAAGACATTTTTAGATGATCCGTTACGATGCCTTCGATTAATTCGATTTGCATCAAGATTTGGATTTGAAATTGAACATGAAGCAATTGAACTGATGAAGGATGAAGAAATCAGGCTGGCTTTGATGCGTAAGATTAGTAGAGAAAGAGTTGGTGTTGAGATGCATAAGATCTTGCAGAGTGAAAAGCTGGAATATGGATTACAATTGATATACGAGACCAATTTGTACGCGGCAATATTCAACTTTGGGGAACGTTCTCTGCTGATCGAAGATCTGAATCACGATCAACTGGACTTATTGCAAGAGTTGTTAGTGAAATCAAACCAAGATTTAGGACATTTCAGTGAAAATATAGAGTACGCTGTTACTTCAATTGAGAAATCATCATTGTCACAATGTTTTAAAATTTTCATCAATAACAAGCAAAACAAGAAATTACTCTATTTATCTTTAATATTGCATAATTATAAAGGTTGTCAACTTTCGAATAATTTGAAGAAGAAATTCAAAAACACTAGTCTTGCCACCAACTTAATCATCATGGAAGGTTTGAAATACTCAACAAAGGAAAGCGATACAATCAGCATGGTGGTAAATCAATCAGATGAGTTCGATTCTGTAATGATCCAATCATTACAAAAAAATCAATTCAGTAGATCCACTGTCGGGTTATTAATGCGGAAATACGCCGCTGATAAATGGGAAATATGTGTATGGTACAATTTGATCAGGCAACTCTTCCTGTGTAATGGCAGCAATACAGGAAATTCATCTACAGTGTTGTCCTCGTTCATTGATTTCATGTCAATAATAGAGAAACAGCAATTATCTCAGATTTGGTTGGAGAAACCAATTGTTGATGGTAAATCGATGTTGAAGGAGTTGAAATTGAAGCCCGGTCCATGGATGAAAAATGTTAATAACGAGATGTTGGTATGGCAATTGGATAATCCTGGAAAATCACCGGAGGAATGTTTACAGTTTGCTAGGAGTATCTTACCAAAGTATATCGATAATTAAGAGATATATCTATATATGTGTTTATGAAATTATAGTTATCTTTTTTTTTTGTCATGTACATATGATAAGTAAATATATACTAACGTGCCAATCTATGTATCTATGAATCCAAAAGAATACAAGATCCTATTGAGAGTTGAGCGTTCGTGATCAAAATTCTACATGTCATCGTAACATGCCTATATAAAGGCTTTCGTAAATAGTCTTTTTATTGTTTTAATTGTATTTTCGTTTTCATTTTTTCATTTTTTCATATTTTCATTTCGTTGTCCGTAATAGAAGAAATAATAGTAGACCACGGTTATTTTTGTCAACTGCTAAACCCATTCAAGCCTCCATGATTTTCATAATTGACAAAATCAAATAAATCGAACCCTTCATCTTTGGAATCCGTGGTACGGAAAGATGAATTCGATATGATCGAGTCGTTATAAATCAACGAGTTGGCAAACTCATCAACTCCAACATTTGTTCCTGTCGATTTCAATATTGTCCCATTATCAGTCAGTTGTGATTGTTGTTGTTGTTGTTGTTGTTGTTGTTGTTGTTGTTGCAGTGGATAGTAAATAGGGAAAGTTAGTTGGTTAAATCTCTCCATATCGAGACCAATGCCGCCTCCAGTATTCTTGTTCTCATTATCCATCATGATATTGCTATTTTCGGCACCCATGTTGAAGTTGAGATTGGAATAACTGTCTGTTCCAATCAAAGCCTGGTTTGGTTTAACGGAGTCCAACTTAATGGCACCAGGGGAATTGAGTGCATAGGGTGTCAGATTTGAATGTAACATCTTGTATGGATTGATGGTTGGATGACTTTGACGATTTTGAGTGTTTTGTTGCTCCTGTTGATGAATGGACATTTCGGGTATGGTCACTTCTGGGGTAATTGGGGTGATCAGGGACGAGATACTTCCGGTAGTGAAACTCGATGACATATTGTTGTTGAGAGATATAGGTTTGCTTGGGACGTTATTGTGGAAGTCGAATGAGGAGGAAGAATCATCGTTGCTATTGTGCCTTGAGGTGTCTAAATTCAAATTCAAATTGTATAAGCTTGTAGATGATGGTAGTGGATGATAAATGTTCTGTTGAATGGTCTGTCTGATCTGATGTTGTTGGGAGTACAGTTTATTTCCACTACTTCCTGGGGTATTGTTATTATTATTATTATTATTATTATTAATGCCAGATTGATAATAGGTGGAGTCATAGCTCTGCGATGAGAGAAAAGGTGTCAACTGAGGTCCGGACATCGATAAAGATTGAGAATGGAGTGTTCCACGTCTAGAATTCGATCTCACTGGTGAATGCCTTCTTGTAGAAGAAGTTGACAACGAAGATAACGACCTTTGATGTAAAGGGCGTGCCAATATGGGAGAACTAACAGGTGTACCATTGGTCAAGGTCATGTTGTTGAAATTCGAACTGATCGACACTGCTGAATTTTTTCTACTCAGTTGTTTCCTCTTGACTCCCATCATTTTTGTAAAGGCAACCAAGGCATCGTTTTCAGGTTTATCATGATCATCTTGTTGTTGTTGTTGTTCTTGTTGTCCTTGATGATCCGGGGCTATAAAACCGTCCACCAATATATTACTCTCTTCGTATTCATCATCATCTGTAGCACTCAATGAGTATGGGGTTGCAATAGCACTATTGGTGGAGCCAAGAGAAGGGAGTAACGCCGTCTGGATCATGGCCAGTGGTGAGGAACCCGTAGATGAGGATGAAGCAGTGGTCCTGTTGACCTCCATCAAACTCAATGGTGGAGTTCTACTTCTTGAGCTGTGTAGCATAGTTGAACCTTTACCAAAAGATAATTCAGATGTAGAAGAAGAGTAACTCATCGTATGGCTCAATTGTTGTTGTTGATGTTGTGAATGCATATGCTGTTGTTGTTGTTGTTGTTGCTGTTGTTGTTGGATCACAGCTCTACCGTTGTTATCCACTTTAAGGCAAAGAATGGAAGCCGAGGAATCAGATCTTGGTTTCGTTGTGCCTGTGGAAAATTCTGGTGATTGCAATTGTTGCTGTTGTCGTTGCTGTTGTTGTTGCTGTTGCTGTTGCTGTTGCTGTTGCTGTTGCTGTTGCTGTTGCTGTTCAAGAGCCCTATTCTGTTGAAGAAGTGAAGTGTAACTTCTTTTCAAAGGAGATGAAATACTTGGTTGTCTAGCTCTCAAGGTCAAATCTTGTAAACTGTTTGACAGTTTCAAAGTTGGTGACACTGTTGGAGATGAAGCGGATTGCAGAGCCCTATCCAATCTTGTCATCTTCAATGGAGATGAAGCTAGCGACAGAGAGTTTGGTGGTGATGTCGATGAAGATTTTTCAACCAGTGACATCTTTTTATAACTTGAATTGAGGTGAAAGATATTTTTAGGAAATTTTCCAGTTTTCTTCAGCATGATTGGATTCCAATCTTTAGATGTTGTGGGAAGCAGCATTGAATCCTGTTGTTGATGTTGGTTCTGTTTCTGCAGATTCATCTGCTGTTGAGGGGAAGCATCTACAAAGACGAACTCTGTAGGATTACCATTTTTATCTATTTTTGGACGTCTAGCTGGTGTTCTTCTTGTGCCCTTTCTAGAAATCGGAGAGAGTTGATCATCCATCTCGTGCTCCAAAGTGTTGGAAAGTTCATGGGAGTTTTTACCATTCTGCATCAAAGTGGATTGCTGTTCAGCGTCATTGCTGGTATATTTTTGTAATCTCCAAACGCCTGTACTATGATGCTTCTGTGGTTGTTTGTTAATTGTAGGAGATTTTATTGCATCAGAAGAAGACAAGGCGATAGGACTTTTCAAGTCTCTGGGAGGAGAGGTATCATTCTTCGAATGTTGTCTCCTGTGGAACATTTATGTGGTTAGTACAATGTTGGTATATGATAAATATAGTGGTATTGTAGTAGCGAGATCTGGTCTGATCTTGTCTGATCTGTCTGTCTCTTTCTCTGTGTGCTGCTTCTCTCTCTCTCTCTCTCTCTCTCTATCCAGCCAGAAAGAGACAGCACCAGAAAAGGACAAGAAACAAGGAAAAAAAAAACAAGGGTAGTGCACATTTGTAACAATAAATCTTTTCATTGTTCCCCTTTGGGCAATTTGTGTGGTTGGATGATCTTGCCAGATTTTTAGGGCTTAATTAATTAAACTTACATTGTGACTCTCATCATATATAGTAGAAGTACCTTCACTGCCACAAAAAGTTTTTTTTTATTTCTCTCTTATGTGGGGAGGGCAATGCTTGAGGAGTTATCTAGTAATACTGGATGTGGGGATGTGCAATTGTTATGGCCATGAAACTAAGTGTTCTTCTATCAGTAAATTCTCTCTTTCTCTTTCTGTCTCTCTCTGTGTGTCCAGTCTCTCTATTTCTTTTTGACGATGAGCGAGCGCAATAAGAAAAAAAAAAAATAAAGAAATAAAAAAAAATAATTTTTTTTTTGCTTTCTGAAACACTAGTTACACAATTTAATTAATCCTGTTTATAACAATAGAGAAGTGGAGAGAATTAGGATCAAAAATTTGTCTGCTTATTGTTTGTGTGGTCTGGTTTTCTATTTCTGCTTGTGACAAGAAGATGAATAATCTTTTTTTTTGGGTAAAGTTGAATTCTCTTTTAATTTTGGCAATAAATGATGATAAATAAGTTAGTTAATCGATGGGGTAAAGTTTTTCTCTTTAATTATCTCTCAAATCACTGTTACAATGGTGGCTATAATAGAAATGATATTAATAGATTCAATGTCACTAACGAATAGCCTCGTATGATTTCCGGAAATAATATACTATGTTTTATTACTCCTTGTTAGTTACAGGAGCTTGATCAAGAGTTGCTTAACTATGACAACGACTCGCTCGGCACTTGAGCTCTTTCTATATTCAGACAGATAAATCCGTTAGTACTCACTCACTTTGTTTGTTAAATTTTTCTTTTCTCTCTCTCTTGGGCTAAATTGCTAATCCATTGGAATGAATAGTGGCATTAAAGTGATAGTACTGTCCCCATCACCAGGTTGTAGTAGTAATAGACAGAAATGTTCATGCTAGTGTGGTACATTTTGTTTCTCCCTTTTTACTCAATCGATGCTGAAAAAAAAAATGATAAAAATTATACGTACAAGATCTTTCTGATTCACTGAGTATAGTATATGCAATATTGACTGGTTAAAAATTCATTGGCTAATTGACTAAAGACTCAATTGTAGTTCAATTTTATCTTTAGTTCGCCTTCAATTGGTCTATGGATTGTGATGATGTGTTTCTGGTGCACTCTCTAAGTGTGGTTTTTTTTTCCCCGGTATTTTTTTCAACTGGGCTATATCTATGTGGAGAGAGAATGAGAGAACTGGTGCAAAAAAATCAATTGAAGAATGATTCACAAGTGGCTTGAATATGTTGAACGTTTCAAGACCGTGATGCCAATATATAAGTTTTTTTATATATATTTTTGGATGTGGCAAAGTTAATTAATTAGTGAGCGAATCAGCGATATTCAAAAGATGGTGGACTCCGAGTCGGTTGGTTTATAGTGAGGGAATGGAGATTTATAGATAGACACTGCAAGTGGTATCAATCGATAGATGAATGGAACGAATGGAATTTAAATATGAATGAATAAATAAATGATTATATAAATAGATAGAATAGATAGATATATTAAACTATATATACGTAGGTATGCAGCTATAACCAGCTTGAATATGGTATTTCATATATGGCTTGATCTCCAACCCATGCATGGTATTTATCCAACGTATCTGACCATCTACTTATCTATTTATCTATCGATTTTATGTATCAAGCCACCAAAAAATCAAAAAGGAAAAAAAAAAAAAATTAACGCCCAATCAGTTCTCCGACTGATATGATATGCATAATCAATTCCCCCCTGTTATCTTTTCTCTTATAATGATTTGGCGAGACAAACCAATCCTATAGGAAATTAATTGCATTTATCCAAATTTGTTTTTTTTTTGCCCTCATATATGTATGGCGTATGTACATTGTTGTGATTTCGAGGAACCGCTCTGCATATTTTTAATTCACGTTGCATTAAGCATAATAAGGGGAATTACACAGTTTTGTTATAATGTGTTGTGCAAGATCTTTTTTATCGTCATCCTCCCTGCTTCGTTACCACAACTAGAACAGTATCAAATAAGCGTGGACAATGTTCTGAATAATCGTCATATATCACATTCATAGCGTAGTTTATTGTTTTACCCAGTATCTCTAGCTATATATTTCAGTCTATATACATATATCTAGATATATACCCGCCGGTAAAATGCCCCATTTCACTTCTGATTTGTTTTTTTGTCCAAGCTTTTCATTCCAGATCTTTTTCTTTACAATTTCCAATAATAAATAAAAAAAATCTTTTCTTATCTTTTCATTATTCTCTTAGATGAAAAAGCCTCATATCAAAATCCATCACGTGCGCACTATATAGTAGAACACAATAGATTTTTATTTAACATTCGTAAAATGAGATCACTGGTGTTGCAGTAGAGGCAAATAATTTACTATAACTATCAACACAATTAATTATAACTATTATTATTACTTCTCGCTCCAGAAAAAAACAACCTAATTGATATATATATAAGTATGTAAGTAAGTATCTATCTATTTCCTTTCCGCATCTTTAATTTTTTTGTACATGGCCATAATTTTCACACTAGGAACTTTGGCTGGCCAAAACTTGGATGTAAATATCCATAGATGTCTTTCCAATGTCGATCTCTTGCTATTGCCACCACCAGTTTTGGATAATTGTAATTCAATCTCATCACCAATCTTCAACAACTCAGTTTTCAATATCTTTGCCCATTCGGCCCTATCCAATCCTTTAGAACCCTTCTTTAACGTTTTCAATGATTGTCTAACAGCATGCATTCTTGACTTGCAATCTTCCTCGTCGATCTTTTCATGATCAAACTCATCTTTCCGAACACCATGTGAATGTTGCTGATGTGATTGTTGTAGTGATGGTGACAGAGATGGTTTTTTCTGTAAACCATTTGCACTCTTGGTGGAACTCTTGACAAAATCAGGAGATGAAGACTTTTTCAACATTGCTCCACCAAGATCAGGTGAATCTGATGATTTCACCTTCTTGATCACCTTCTTCTTCATTGCACTGGAACCAGTACTGCTTGTTTGTGAGGACAGCACAGGGGTAGTAGCAGAATTCGAAGCCGATGATGAACTCGTCGTTGGTTTTTCAGTATCCATCTCCTCCAAGAATCCCAACAAATAGTCAACCCTTCTTATCAAATGAACTGCCCCAGGTGTCTTCTTCACCACTTTTTCCTTCACCACATCATTACCATTCTCATCTTTCACAGTATATGTCTCCTTGACACCAGAATTATCCAAAAAGATCTTATTTTGTAATCCTAACAATGGATCATCTCTGATCTGAGTCCAAGATCCATGTCCAAATTTATATATTCCAACCAACAACTTCTCATCATCTTGTTCACTCCAATCACAAGACCAACCATATACCGGTTTTGGTGGTCTTACAAATTTGAACAGAAGTGGATCATTACTTGGAATCGATTTACGTAACAATTTCAATTCTTTTGGTCTTTGTACAATCATCTCCGCGTTCAATTTGGTGACACCTTTATAATCGAACAAAATCAGTTTCTTTGTTTCTTTCCTCTTCTGTTGCCACAACGCAATTGCATTGTTCTCATCAGATTTATTATTATTCGAAATTGTTCCTGCATTGGTTGTAGTGTTCATGGCTGAAGAACCTGGAACCAGCGATGATGATATCAATGACGACGATGACGATGAACCAGGTTGGTTTGATTTTTCCCTCTCCTTTTGCTTTATGGCAGCCTTTTCCAACTCATCAAGAACTTTTGAGCGACGATCCTCCTCCTGTTTCACCAACCTGGAGGCTGTCTCTGTTAAATCCTTATAACAATCTTTCAAAAGATCCAAGTTCTTATTAGATATAGAACCATCAACAATCAAATCTTCCCACATCTCACTGATATCACCCCATTTACCAATCGCCTTATATATGGCACGGATCTCTTTATCGGTCAATGTGTTGAATTCTTGTTGTGCTTTCCTTTTCTTAGCCTTCTCCTTCCTCTTCTGATCTTCATCTTCCTCGTCTTCATCATCAAATTCGGCATACATTGGTTGCTTCTTGGATTCTTGGATCTTCTTAACAGCGTTCGCTCTTCTCGAATACATCTGTATCTGTTCTTGCAAATATTCATCATCCAGACGTTTTTTCTCTTCTTCTTTGATCTTCAGTAATTCCTCTTCAGGTATAATATCATCCCAGTCGACATCAGCCTTGTAATCAGTCACTTCAAATTGTCTTAAAAACTCTTCACCTCCAAGATTACTCTCACCCAACTCTGGAGTGGTAACATGATCCTCGGCATGATCCAAGACATCATCCAAGTTCAACTCTTCCAATTTCTTCTGATTATCATTAGTATTTTTGAACATATTACCTGCTCCAAATTTCAAGATCTCACTCAACTCTCCAGTAGAAGGTTCCAGTTTTTTAGATGATTTCTTATCCATTAAACCCAAAGATATAATGGCGTATTCCAAAATCATCTTCTTTCTGGCTCTTTCCAATACCTCTTCTTCCACTGTATCCTTACTGACAAATCTATAAACCATCACATGATTTTTTTGCCCAATTCTATGAGCCCTTGCCATAGCTTGCAAATCTGCCTGAGGATTCCAGTCAGAATCAAAGATAATAACTGTATCCGCTGTCATCAAGTTGATACCCAAACCACCGGCTCTTGTAGATAACAAAAACACGAAATCTTCTGAACCATCCTTATTGAAATGATCGATGGATATACGACGTTGAGCTGAGGGTACGGTACCATCCAACCTTTGGAATTTGTAACCCTTGATCGACATATAATCCCCCATGATATCCAACATCCTCACCATTTGGGAGAAAATCAAAACACGATGACCATCTTTTTTCAATCTGGTCAACAACTGATCTAAAAGCACCATCTTACCAGACGACATGATCATACCCCTCAAGATATTCTCTCTAGTACTAGATCCGGCTTTACTCAAAACCATGTTCTCGGCATTATCAAAAAGATATGGATGATTAGATGCCTTCTTCAACTCCAGCATGACATTTAACAAGGAGACGTTGTTACCCTTTTGTCCTGCGTTTAAAGCAGTATAATTTTTAGTCAAAATATTCTTATAGTATTGGGTTTGTAACTCCGACAATTCGACTCTCAAGATTCTTTCTGTCTTTGCAGGTAAAGATTTTTCGACATCTTTTTTCAATCTTCTCAAAATAAATGGATTTATACTATCCTGTACGCTCTTGATGTACTTCTCTTGTTCGGCACTACCGTCATCAAAATCAATCTCTTGATCAATTTTGAGTTTCCCGGGCATTAAGAAATCAACTAAAGCAGCCAATTCTTTGATATTATTTTGAAGAGGTGTACCAGTGATCAACAATCTGTTTCCAACCTTGAACTCTCTCAAATATTCATACAAAGAGGATTCAGCATTCTTCAATCTGTGGGCTTCATCCACAGCTAAAAATTGCCATTTAAATGAACCCAATTCACTTCTATCTTTCAAGATGTATTCATATGTAGTCAACAAAACGTTAAATTTTGGTTTCTTATTGCTGTTGTAAAATTCATAATCTCTGATAGTCTTTCTTGATTTGGTATTACCCAAGTAATAGATACAGTTCAAATCTGGTGCCCATTTTTCAAAAGTTTCCTGCCATGCGGGTATAGTCGATAATGGGACCACAACCAAATGAGGACCATTCTGCCTTCTGGCATAAATCAACCAACTTAAAAATGCCACAGTTTGAACAGTCTTACCCAACCCCATCTCATCCGCCAATATACCATTCTCATTTCTAGACCAAAGAAAAGCCATCCAATTCAATCCGGTCAATTGGAAATCTCTCAACTCACCATTTTTAACAAATGCTGGTTGTGCAGTAAGTTTTTCAAATCTTGGTCTATTCGAACCATAATTGGCGGATAAATTTGGCAATATCTTAGAGTTCAATCTTTGTTGGAATTGTTGTACCTTATCTGGTGCAACTGTGGCAATCTCCTCGGCAGATTCCCAGGTACATTCATCATAGTTTAATCGTCTCCATTTACAGAAGTAATTCAAACTTGAAACACCATCTACTGTCGTTCTTTCGCTATCCACGATTCTTTCGACAAAAGTATACTCCTTATACTCATCCCTCCTTCTCTCACGTTCCAAATCCATAGATTCAATGTCTTCTCTGGTGATGTATGGGTCAGCCCTTATCTCATGATCGAGTATGATATATTGCTTTATATAATTATCAACCTTTTTGATTCCCTTCAAATTTTTCAAAGTTTCATATTTCTCATATGTATTATGCAAATGTGACTTGTCCGACCATTTAATCTTAAATTCATAGTTTTTACGAGCAGTTTCCATATCAATAAGTTCAGAAGAATCCACATCCTCCTGTTCACTTCCTATTTTTCTATGATCCATCACCAAATCAATATAAGATTCTTCAAGATCTGGCTCATCTTGATATGCATATGCACCATTGTTATTTTCATAATAATATGCATCTTCGTCCTCAGATTCGAGTAAATCGTCATCATCACCTTCATCAACCACATAATTTACAGTCTTGTTATTTCTCGACGAGAACCTGATCTCCAGCGGTACTAATTCCTTTTTCAGCTTCTTTGGTTTCTTATGTTTATTTAATGATGATAACTTTGATTTCTTCTTTCCCGAAGATTTCTTAGATCCTGAAACAAACTCATCATCTTCTTCGGCATCATTCAAGAAGCCATCCATATCATCGTCATCTTCATCATCTTCATTAAACTCCAGATAATCGACTGCCTTCTTCTTGGCCCTCTTTCTTGGACGTTCTTCGACATCACTATCATCTGAGATCACGGTGGTAACGGGGATATGAGGCCGTCTCGATCTTCTCAACCCATACAACTCAGGGTTTTGCAGAATTTCACTTTTGATATCCATTTCCTTGACAAGAACAGAATTCAGACCTTTGATTGACGTTGTGTCAATGCTAGAGAAATCTTCTTGAAAGTGATATCAGGCCTTAAACAACAGACACAAAAAAAAAATACTTGAAACCCTTTGATTATCTAAAAGTAAGGCAAAAAATATGTGAAAGAACTTATAATTGGGATAGCTAATCAACTTTGAGTATTAGTCTATTAATGTAGAGATCAAATGAAGCTTGATCTTTGATCTTTCTAGTTGTTGTTGTTTTCGATTTTCTCGTTGTTGTTGTTGTTGTTGTTGTAGTTGATTTAAATTAAAAAAGAATTTTTCCAACCACCAAAAAAGTTCGAGAGGGACATCTTTTTTCTTTTACAGAATTTTTTTTAGCGTCTAGAAGTATCATAATAGCATTACAAGTAATATCAGAGACCGGGTCTATTTCTCAAATGGAGAAATAAAGGCGATTCAAACTATAAAAAATCAAATAAAAAACTCAAAAATCAACCTCAATGGAAAGTCTGATTAATTTCCAACCACACCAGCCATCATTGACAACTTTACCAGCTTTTCATTCAGGCAAATAAGTGGCGAAAATTTGAAGAAGGTCCGGCATCTGCAGTAGCAAAATGACAGGAAGCATCAACAGCAGCCGTATTTGACAATTCAAACACTTTTGAATTGGCGAATAAAACTTAACTGTTGATAAAAGCAAAAACATTTGAATGTAATCTTTGCTTTTAACCTCAAACACATTTTAGCAAAGGCTAATTGATGATTTCATAATAACAAACATATTGCAGCATTCCAATCTCGGACCTGTATTATGTAATGTGAACCCCTTATCAGAAAGACCGGGACAACATACAACCAGTTCAGTGAAATTTGACAGAAGAACAAAGAAGAGAACATAGCAAGTATGCTAAGCAAGTGGAAATGAGGCAAATCTCATGATCTTGACAAAAACTAACAATGGCTGAACCACTTAAATACTTGAAAATCACAATATGATCAAAAAATATAAGCGCATACTTGAACCAGCGCTAAATAAACAACAATTTCTAGAGTTTAAAAAATTGATAAGAAAATTTGATGCGGATTTCTTGCGTTTTATAGGATCGGAAGTTTTTAATTGACACGGGCCTTTTTTGGCAGACAAATCTTGTATTTTTGATTTAACTCACGACCAATCTCTAATACATTGATTGATTGATACATTGAGGGGTAGTAGTTGCAGAATGAACAACAAAATTTACTGTTCTGTGCGAAGTCTCTTACTAATCATCTTTTTGTAGATGTCTTGCAATAACTTGGATGGTCTTCTTTTTTGTTTGAACAGAATCCTATAATTAAGATGTTTCATCATTTTTTTTTTGTACGGGTTTTGGCAACCTTTTCTTTGGTGATTACATTTATTTTCATTTCAAATTCTTCATGCTATTAACCAAAATTGAAATCTTTTGTCTTTCGACGGGATCGATGTCTTCAAAAAGCACAAATTCTAATTCTACTGCCCAATAAGAAATTCTTGCACTAGGAATTGGTTGGTAATATTGCGGCTATCTCCATATAAAACCCATATTTTTTTTAGATGAACTTCTTTTTACGATTTGATAAATATTAGCTTATCCCAGACAATTCAAAAGTCAATAGTTTTGAACAGGAGTATATTATTTATTTTGAGAAACTGTTACTTGTGATTGTTAAGGTTCTTGATTTCATTTGGTGATTTTAGTGCTTTAAAGCGTTATATGTAGGTATTGTGTTCTTTTCTGCATCCAAAGACTAGTTGTAATAATATTTACAAAGTTTAGCTTTTGAAAATACCAAAGAATATACTAAATATAATCAATTGACATCTTTTTACTAATGTGGTATATATATAATTATTAGGGATTGTATAATGGTCGTGTCAGTCGGTTTAATATCGTTTCTGGTGAGGTTTCTCAATATTACTAATCGCGCTTTTGGTATTTGTTCAAATTCTGCCCACGGTATCATATTTACACCTTTGGCTCGAGAAGTTTAATAAAGTCGTGTAGCTATGCACAAAAGTGTTAAAGAAAAAAAATTTTGCGTTTATTATGAAAAATTTTTGTAACTTAATGCTAAACCATACCAGACAGACCAGAAGTTAGGCATACCAAACAATATGAGTGACAAAAATACCCGTATTGCCATTGTCTCGAGTGACAAGTGCAAGCCTAAGAAATGTCGTCAAGAGTGCAGAAAAGGTTGTCCCGTCAACAAGACTGGAAAATTGTGTATCGAGGTAGCGCCAACGAACAAAATTGCATTTATTTCTGAGATTTTGTGTATTGGTTGTGGTATATGTGTGAAGAAATGTCCATTTGATGCAATTACCATTGTTAATTTACCAACCAACTTGGATAGTCAGGTTACCCATAGATATTCTGCCAACTCTTTTAAATTGCATAGATTACCAACACCTAGACCTGGACAAGTTTTAGGTTTAGTTGGTACTAATGGTATTGGTAAATCTACAGCATTGAAGATATTGGCTGGTAAGCAGAAGCCTAATTTAGGTAGATATGATGATCCACCAGATTGGGAAGAGATTTTGAAGTATTTTAGAGGATCTGAATTGCAAAATTATTTCACCAAAGTTTTAGAAGATAATATCAAAGCTATAATTAAACCACAATATGTTGATAATATCCCAAGGGCTATTAAGGGACCGGTAAATAAAGTTGGTGAACTTTTAACACTGAGATTGGAGAGAAAAGACCTGGCCAAAAACATTGTCAATGTTTTGGAATTGAAACCTGTTTGGAAGAGAGAAGTTTCCAAATTATCAGGTGGTGAGTTACAAAGATTTGCCATTGGTATGACTTGTGTACAACAAGCTGATGTTTATATGTTTGATGAACCTTCTTCATATTTGGATGTAAAGCAACGTTTGAATGCAGCAGAAATCATCAGATCTTTGTTAACACCAACTTCATATGTCATTGTTGTTGAGCATGATTTGTCAGTATTGGATTATTTATCCGATTTTGTTTGTATTTTATATGGTGTTCCTTCCGTATATGGTGTTGTTACCATGCCATCATCTGTTAGAGAAGGTATAAATATTTTCTTGGATGGTCATATTCCAACGGAAAATTTGAGATTTAGAACTGAATCATTACAATTCAAATTATCGGATGCTGCTGATAATTTGATTAT
This sequence comes from Nakazawaea wyomingensis, assembly GCA_030567715.1. NCBI lineage: Eukaryota > Fungi > Ascomycota > Pichiomycetes > Alaninales > Pachysolenaceae > Nakazawaea > Nakazawaea wyomingensis. The sequence continues at coordinate 124,927 of JAJLSQ010000033.1, forward strand.
TGATCAATCTAGATCATTTACCTACAACAAAATGGTTAGAACACAAGGGGATTTCAAGTTAACCGTTGAACCGGGAGATTTCAACGATGCTGAAATCTTGGTGATGATGGGTGAGAATGGTACAGGTAAAACTACTTTTTGTAGATTATTGGCTGGAGCTATAGAACCAGATGAAGGTACAAAGGCTCCAAAATTGAATGTATCCATGAAACCTCAAAAGATCGCTCCAAAGTTTGCTGGTACAGTTAGACAATTATTTATCAAAAGAATTAGATCATCATTTTTCAACCCTCAATTCAACACGGATGTTATTAAGCCATTGAGAATCGAAGATATAATTGATCAGGAAGTTCAACATTTATCTGGAGGTGAATTGCAAAGAGTTGCCATAGTGATGGCCTTGGGTGCATCAGCAGATATATATCTTATCGATGAGCCATCTGCGTATTTGGATTCTGAACAACGTATAATCTGTGCTAAAGTGATTAGAAAATTCATCATTCACTCAAAGAAAACTGCATTTATTGTTGAGCATGATTTCATCATGGCCACCTATTTAGCTGATAAGGTCATTGTGTTTGAAGGTGAACCATCCAAAGATGCCACTGCTAGAACCCCTGAGAGTTTATTGACCGGTTGTAACAGATTTTTGAAGAATTTGAATGTAACTTTCAGAAGAGATCCACATTCTTTTAGACCAAGAATCAACAAATTGGATTCACAAATGGATAGGGAGCAAAAATTAGCAGGTAATTATTTCTTTTTAGAAAACACCTCATTATAATGACTGGCTTGAAAGGAGTTTAACATTTATTTATTGCATTGTTTGTTTTATTGTTCTGGTTTAGTTTTTCATGTATAGTATATTGCCGCCGTATTATAATAATATATATAATAAAGAAATAAACAGAGTATCTCATCTCAAAAGTAGGGTAACTCATCCATTCCCTGCCCTCGCGTAGTAAGAAGTTGGTTGTCACTACACTCACTACCTTTTGTTCTCTTCTAAAGGCCCTCGTCTCCTGCCTGCCTAAATAAATAAAATAAAATAAATAAATATTGTGAAATGAACAAAAAAAAAAAAAAAAAAAATTTTTTTTTTTTCAAACAACTGCCACAAAACAAACAAAGAGTCTTTAAAAGTAAGTACGGAATGCGCAGTGCGAGTAGAAGAGGAAAAAAAAATTCATCAGTGAGAGACTGAAAATTTAAATTTTTTCCAATAAAAAAAAAAAAAAAAATTAAACGCTGAGTTAAAATATACTCTTTGTTCCATTTATATATATATCCTTATATAACAAACAAACAATCACCATCATTTTCACTTGAAAGGAATCGTTTTTAATATCATCTTCGTTATTAATCACGACATTCAACTCTTGAAAAGTACAAAAAACACCAAAAAAAATTGAATAAGCAAAAAAACCAAAAAAACTCAAAAAAATGTCATCCACTCAAGAATCAGTTAACGACGTTCAAGAGAAACTCGACAACTTGAACATCTCATCAGAGGCCCCAGCTACTTCCACTGAAGAATCAGCTCCAGATACCTCTGCTACCGCCTCTGATGAAGCTAAAGTTGTTGTCAACACTGCTTCATTGTACGTTGGTGAATTAGATCCAAACGTTACTGAATCAGATTTATTTGAAGTTTTTTCACCAATTGGTCAAGTTGCTTCAATTCGTGTTTGTCGTGATGCTGTCACCAAGCGCTCTTTGGGTTACGCTTATGTCAACTTTCAAGATGTCAAGGATGGTGAGCGTGCTTTGGATGAGTTGAACTACACTCCAATCAAGGGTAGAGCTTGTAGAATTATGTGGTCTCAGCGTGATCCTTCTTTGAGAAAGAATGGTGCTGGTAACATTTTCATCAAAAATTTGCACCCTGCCATTGATAACAAAACTTTACATGACACTTTCTCCGCTTTTGGTAACATTTTATCATGTAAAGTTGCCACCGATGTTTTGGGAAATTCAAAGGGTTTTGGTTTTGTTCATTACGAGACTGATGAGGCTGCTCTGGCTGCCATCGAAAACGTCAATGGTATGTTGTTGAATGACTTGGAAGTTTATGTTGGTCCACATATTTCAAGAAAGGAACGTGAACAAAAAGTTGGTGAATTGAAATCAAAATTCACTAACGTTTACGTCAAGAATGTTGATTCTGAATTCTCAGATGAAGAATTGAAGAAACTTTTTGAAGCCTTTGGTCCAACCAACTCTGTCGTTATTGAAAAGGATAGTGAAGGTAAATCAAAGGGTTTCGGTTTTGTTAACTTTGAAAACCCAGAAGATGCTGCCAAGGCTGTTGAGGAATTAAACGACAAAGAAATCAACGGTAAGAACCTTTACGTTGGTCGTGCTCAAAAGAAGAGTGAAAGATTACAGGAGTTGAAGAAACAATACGAATCAGCTCGTTTGGAAAAATTATCCAAATATCAAGGTGTTAACTTGTTTGTTAAAAACTTGGATGACTCTGTTGATGATGAAGCTTTAAAGACTGAATTTGAACCTTTCGGAACTATCACCTCAGTAAAAGTTGCTTCTGATGAAACCGGTAAATCCAAGGGTTTTGGTTTCGTTTGTTTCTCCACTCCAGAAGAGGCTACCAAAGCCATTGGTGAAATGAACCAAAGAATGATTGCCGGTAAGCCTTTATATGTTGCTTTGGCTCAAACTAAAGATGTTAGACGTCAACAATTGGAGCAACAAATTCAAGCCAGAAACCAAATGAGAATGCAGCAAGCTGCTGCTCAAGGTATTCCAGGTCAATTCATCAATCCAATGTTTTATGGACAAAACCAACAACCTGGTTTTTTACCACCAAATGCTAGAGGTGGTGCTCCATTTGCCCCACCTAACCCACAAATGATGATGCAACAAAACATGCCAAGACCAGGTCAATTACCAATTCCTCAAGGTCAATTCCAAAGAGGTCCAAATGGTCAACCTGTCCCAGTCTATGGTATGCCACCTGTTTTCAATGGTGTTCCTCAACAACAGCAACCACAACGTTACTACAACAACAATAGAAATGGTGCCCAAAGAAAACAACAAGTCAAGCCAGAAGATGCTAACTCATTGGCTGCTATGTTGCCACAATTCCCACCTGAACAACAAAAGAGAATGTTGGGTGAAGAGTTGTATCCAAAGATTGTTGCTACCGGTAAGGCTACTGATCCTGAAGCTGCAGGTAAAATTACAGGTATGATGTTGGACTTGGAAAATGAGGAAATCTTATCTTTGTTAAGCGATGACAAATTATTCGAATCTCATTTCAATGACGCTTTATCTGCTTATCAACAATACAAAGCCGAAAACTAAATCTAACTCGGTGTATCCTGAAAATGGTGGTTTACTAATACCAGTGAAACACATGGTATCCTGAATTTTTTTTATTTTGTTCTCCATTCAAGTCCCTGTTTGTTTCTGTGTCTTTTGTCTTTATTAGTTTTTCAGTATTCTGTGTTTTCAAGTATTAATGGTTTTCGGTTGTTAAAATAATTTGAAGGAAAGCTCCTCCTTATCAATATTTTACTTAGAGGAAGGAAGCTCTCAGAATTTTTACCTTTGTTTTGAGTTTTTTATGCGTTATATCTTGCTTTTCATTTTTATCCTCTGCTTTGGCTTATATTGATATAATCAATGCGAATTATATGTGTATCTGTAGTTAAGTTTATCTGGCTGTATGTAGCAAATTTAATCTATCGCAGAATGAAAAAAACGACAAAAAAAAAATTAGTAAATAACATAATCATATGCAAATATTGTGTAAACTATAGTGTGGTATTAACATGCTGAATTCAAATGCTAATCAAAATGGTGGCGAAAATCAAGAAACCTGTAAGTTCTTCTGTTAATTCTCGTGCATTTTTAATTCATTATCAATTTCATGTTACTAATTGATGATTCTCAGTAATTTATACAACCTTGCTCAGGAACAATACTATCTTATGCAATCATGAGAATACAAATTTATCTTCAAAATTCAAACGACAAAATTTCCAAGAATCAATTATCGAGAGTTTAGCGTATTTGAACCGTTCTATTGAGAGAGATAATATGTTTGGGAGCATATCTCCTATCAAATCGGTGTCTACAAGTAATCTAGTTATGTATTACGGCAAAGATATCACTTCAGAGGGGGATGAAGTGATCGCAGCGACTATAGCGGAGAAAAATCTGGAACAATCACCTGTGTTTTCTATTTTGAATGATATATTGATGGCTTACCAGGAATATAACGCTAGTGCTGGAAATCAGCGTGGAGATTCAACTACTAATGACCTGCAAAATGGTTACGGTAGTGCTATCAATGACATAAATAATGACAATAATTCTCGAGATCAACATCTGCTGATATCACCAGATACTTCATTTGCCTTGGTGATGGATAAAATAATTGAGGATCCAGTTTATCGTAATTTGGTACAAAATAGCTCCATTAAACAAGCCAATCAAGAGATAGATCAGGTGAAAGCTTTGATGAACGATAATATCGACAAAGTCCTAGAACGTGGTGAGAGAATTCATCTACTAGTGAATAAGACAGACAAGTTAAATAATGCCTCAAATTCCTTCCGTAGAAGGACAGTTGCTATAAGGCGAAAATTGTGGTGGAATAACGTTAAATTTATAGTGCTAGTGATGACATGTGGACTTGTCTTGTTGTATTTCATTGGTGCAGAATTTTGTGGGTTGCCAGTATATCAGAGATGTTTCAGAAATGGTGGTGATGGTGATAACAATGAGAGCTAATACGTATTTAAATAAATAAACCTGTTTTATTAATCATATTATAACATTAAATTATTATACATCTGTTTCATCAACTCCCACTTCTTCAACAGCGGAATCTGATGAATTTTCACCCTCAAGCTCTTTGTGTTCGCGTTCCACTAGTTGCGATGGCTTAAGTTTTTGTTCTTCATTTTCCTGCTCATCTTCTTCCTCCTGTTCCTCTTCCTCTTCCTCCCGTTCTTCTATATCTTCCCCTTCTTCCTGTTTTTCTCCATCTTCCTCTTCTTCGTTCTCATTTTCAATATCCTTCTCATTGGATTCCGATGAAGAAATTACATTTATCAGCTCAGTCTTCGATTTCAGCTTCGTAGAAGATGGTACTTTCACTATCGAGCCATCGTTACCTTTTATCTTTTTGTTTACCTCTTCTTCTTGGTCGTCCTGCTCTTCAACATCATCATCATCATCATCATCTATCAGTTCCAGTTCCAGTTCCAGTTCCGCTTTTGACGAGTTCTGCTTCAACTGCCTCTTCAGAATTGCTTTCTCATTGAATTGTTCAAGTTCATCCTCTAATGCCGGAATATATGCATTGAATCCAGTCGATTTTAATGCAGTTAAAACGTCCTGGGCACTTACGGTTTTTCTCACATCCGCCTTGGTAGTAGTCAAAGCATGATGAAATAAATGACTGATGAAAACTACGCTACTTCTTTGAATAACTGTAACTGAGTCTTTCGATAGTATGAATTGAGCTTTATCTGTTTCGCTATTTTCACCATCAGTAAGTACGCTTTTAGCTATTCTATTGACAGTTGCCTTTGGAAATAATATATCCTGGAACCACAGGTGTTGTTAGTACAAATTTGGCAGAATTCAAAGAAAGTTTTTAATATTTCAAACCTACATCGATCGATACAACATCATTTTCCTTTGATGTGGCAGTATTTGTATTTGGAGTATCTGAATTCCCTTCTTTCTTTGTGACTTTTGGTGGCATATTGGTAATGAGAATTGCAGTCAATAATCTTCTTTCAAATGATGATTTGAACGCGTGTGTGGGTTTTTTTTGTGTTTGTTTGTTCTTTTTTTTTTTCATCTCCATAGATCAGAGAAAAATGTTATTGATATATGTAAATTCTATATACACTCTTATGTACAATAGAGTTCGATTGAAAGCTATCTCGGAGTATTTGCTTCAATCTTATATATCTCTTAAACTTAATAGCCCACGCCTTTTTTCATATTTCAAACTGCAGCGGGAGTTTATACACATGAATTGTAAGGTGTAATACCTACAAAGGTAGTGTCCTAAATGGGGAAAAAACGCTCCGATTCCATTAGTAAGGCTTTATGGACAATCATCTCTTCAGCAAAGATACATCAGTCCTTGGACTAAACAAAAAAAAATACTCAATTAGTTGATTTCACACAAAACTTCAACGATGCATATCCTGGATTAATTCAATCTAGTATGGAAGCGCTAGTTGACGACCATCAAAGTCACTGGAAAAATGCAAAGGAGAAAAGCTACTTCGAAATACCGTCCCATTCTTTTACCGCCTTTCGGCTAAAATTCTGCACACCCAAAGAGATTTCAAAAGCATCGGAAACTCTTCTCTTGGGAGGAATACCAGAAACTTGGTTGGCTTCCAGGAGCACTTTTTTCAAACTATCCCGCCGGTCAAGATTTAAAAGAAGATTATTGAATGCAAGGTTTACGTTAGCAAATCAACAGTTCAAAGATGAATATTTGAATTCTGGATTACTGGGATCAAGTAACTCTGATGTTATCTCGCTTTCTTCATCTACCAACCTTGGTTCCTTACTGAGTTCAGAAGAAGATTCCTTCAAAAGTGCACTATCTTCTTTATTTGACGATCAATCGGTTAATCAAAACGATGTTGAAGCGCCATCTACCTCAACAGATACCTTGGTTTTGCAGAGTCAAAGAGAAAAATTATCCGATAACACTTTAAAGGATGATAAGGCCTGTCAGACCAATTCATCCGAGAATGCCTTTCTTTTACCAGAAACTGATTCAGATGTGGTGTCCCTCTATGATAAGATCTATGATATTCAGAGAAGAAAAGCAGCTTTATACTCTTCTCATGATCTGGATTCGCTACATGAAAACAGCCGAGATAATCAATCAATTTCTGCGTCAAATTCGCAGCTAGTTGATTCAAAGAGCTACATCAGCGGCATGGTAAAAGACCTGGTGGATACTAAAAGAGATACATTCCTGGTCAAAATCCCCAAGATGACTTATTCAGCATCAACTGAGCTTTTGTCAGATGTGTCTACAGTCCTGAAAAGCGTCCCCTTGCCTAAATTAACTTTTGCTGAGAGCCCATATAGGAAATCCAAAAGCAAAGCAAACATCAAGAAGATACCCCCCAATCCTATATCCAATTCAGGTACATTTGGGGCTTCTTTTCCAATAGAATCAAGCCATTGGAGAGTGATGGGCAAATTGAAGAAGAAGGTTTCCGTTTCTAAACTGGTGCTGATGCTGGAACTCGAAGAGATTGAAAATAGACTACGAATAACAAAGTTTTTGCGTTCCTTTGAGATTGGCGAAATTTTGAAGATCGAAAAAATGTTAGTCTTGGTCAAACAAACCTTTTCCTGTGGCTTCATTGGAGCTCTCACTGATGATGAAGTATGTGACACTAGAGTTACTGAAAGATGGAAAGAATATATCGTTGTGGCTAGATCCAATTCAGACCCAGATAATCCTATATATATACAGTTTAAAACAAAGAGGAATATTGATAATACAGAAGAATACAATGCACATGGAATCAACTTTATGTTAAATATTCATGAGACCACAATCAGTTTCTATAGTGCTTTAGATAAAAGTATCTCGATTGGAATTCCTCGTCATAAAGAAAACGGGAGCATTTATTACATCTTAAAAACTCACATCTCATCATCAGCTATTGGCTGGTATCAATTTTTAACAGATTTGTTTCCACATAAAGCCACACGTTCACTTCCACTAGATATTCCTGATTTGAAAATGACAGTCGATCTCAAACTACCATGGAAAATATTGGACAACCATTTTGACATTGCTCCAACCACTGGTACATTGCGAGTGTCTTATGACAACACTGGTTATTCTATCACCAAACCCAAGGGGTTGATGTATGTTGTAGAGCTGGTGGATCTGAAACTAAATAACTCAAAAGCTTTGCAAAAAGAAGCCAAGGAATGGGCCATGATTAGAAGTAAAGTTCTCCTCTGTTGGAGAAATTTTGATAGACTTGAATGGCTACCTCATTTTGACAACGTCAATTTCTCCGCTCTTAATAATATGGGCATGGCTCAGACTTTGGAGTTAAGGGAGCTGGCTCATTATCCAACTGAAGTGGCGTGGAAAGATGATATCACTTTCCATGAGCCAACTCCAATTGAAGGATTTTTGGCAAGATTGACAACCTATGCTGGTGAGTCCAAGGCCGGTGCATTACGCCGCCAAGTATTCAAACTAGAATATTTTTATACTCATAGAAATTTTTTGATGTATTGTTCGGGAAGAAATGGTATTCCACCATTGCCAGATTCAACTTTGATTGACTTAGATGGTGTTGTATCTGGTTTAAAGAGACTAGTGAATGAGCTGAAAAAATTGCCTCAAGTTTATCGAAACAACAGATATCAGCTCGACTTTTCGGATCATTTTCAGTGGTTAAACCCAGAATTAACAGATCTGGAGTTCCGTAAGCATGATCTGGCAGCTCTTTATGAGTTGGAGAGAAGATCCTCTCAGATTATCCAAGCTCGAGGGGTTGTAGACATGTGTGAAATCACGGAAATCGTGAGTATTCCAGCAGAATCCGTTAAGAGAAGCGTTAAAGTAGCATCGAATTTAGTATGGAACGGTGCAGTCTCATCTGCTACAGACTCTGAACTTGGTGACTCTTGTTTTGAAATCCACTTGATTTCAGGAGGAAATATGAGATTTCAGGCCTCATCACAAAATATCAAAAACGAATGGATGTCACGTCTTTCAGACCTTTCCGCTTACTGGAAGCTTAGAAGAAACAAAGACAGACAAAACTTGATACATTTCAAGGAGATTAATCTGGAGAGGTTGAATAGGCGTGACTTTGATGAAGTCGACCTGTCTACACGACTGTATTGGGAATATAAACGGGCTGTTACAGATCCCTCGATTTATAATATTAGTGATGTTGCTCTCACAAGATGTGTGTTGATGAGTGGAGTTCTCTATCAAAAGCCCAAGAAGCATTCGAATTTCAGTCAATTTTTCGCATTATTAGCACCAGGGAATTTAGTTTTGTTTAAAATGTTTCGTCGATCAGTGAGTGGACTCATCAAAAAATCTTGTGGTTATAAGCATTACCTTACTATCAACATCAATGAAGCTTATGTTTATTCAGGCACATGTTCAGCCCTTGACTTGGTGGACAAAGACACTGGAATTGATCATCTGAACCCAACAGATCTCTCTCAGCCAAGGGTATATGACGATGGGTGGCTATCTTCGGAGCGGCAAAAGGATAGATGTTTTACATTATGGTTTGGTGAAAAGCGAGCCATTGCAAATAACCCTAACGTTTCGAAAGTTGTCTACGCTTTGGACAGATCTCATATAACTGAATTCGAAAATGATAATAAGTATTCGAAGTCATCATCAATGAATCCTGGATTTGTTAAAATTGTTTCGAGGCTAGGTGTTACTGGTAAAAGTATACTATTTGTTACAAGATCGAGGCAAGAAAGGGACTTGTGGGTATCCAGAATATCCAATAGTGTGGAGGGATTCTTTAAAGAGTAATATAATGTAAATAGTTTATGGGTTTATATTGCTACTTTTTGTTGTGTTCCGTGATAAGTCAATCTCGGTATTCAACATTGCGTTATTATTTTTCATTAACTGAAAGGCCATTTCAGTAAATTTTTTGAACATAGGTTACGTCAAAAGGAGGTGGTTAAAAAAATTTAAGAAATCCATTAAGCATTCGTTAAACATTCACTAAGTAATAAGTATATCGTGGAATGTTCAGTGATGTCTTGCCACGACCATCAAGTCATTTCAAATTTAAACTGGGTGAAATTGTAATGGATGATTTAGATTACCAAAATTAGTAAATACCATATTTGATAATGACTTTATTGTTATAAAAGGGAGAAATTAATACCTTTTCATCAGACCTATCGAAGAGAGGATAGGGTCTTAATATATGAGGAAAGCAGTATTATTCTAATTATTAAATTCCCAACTATTTTTGTAGTAAACATTATTACAAAATAGGGGTAATTAAATTATATAGTCTATTGCCTTTTATCAAAAAATTCATTACGAGAGTTACACACGGATTATCAATGGGATTTATTATAACTATTCAAGCGTACTGTTATTTTTATCTACAAATATTACCAGAGTAATAAAAAAATAACGACAACGGCAGGACTCGAACCTGCGCGGGTAAACCCAAAAGATTTCTAATCTTTCGCCTTAACCACTCGGCCACGTTGCCAATTTATAAAGAAAATTAACTCTTTGTGTATTATTCTGATTAAATTCTTTTTCAAATAGGAATATTCGGGGACAATCATTTTGAAAAATATGGATGATCATATACTGGCCCGCAAATGTCTCAACAAATTCAAACAACTTTCATCTCTCCAGATTCAACCACACAAATCCCAAATCATTTACTTAACATCTAAGCATTTCCATTTCATTTCTCCTTTTTCAGATTACCCAGAATCGTCATTATCATCTCCTCACTCATACCTTGGGGTTA